>JASTWR010001277.1:0-50281 GCA_030770355.1 Harpagoxenus sublaevis
AATCAAATTTCGCGAAGGATTACCGCGCCAGGAAGATTATTCGAGCGATCCGCTCTCGCCGAAATTGGTAATAATCGACGATCTTATGAGGGAATCGTCGTCGAGCAACGCGATCGTGGATCTTTTTACCAAAGGCAGTTATCACAAGAATCTCAGCGTCATTCTCATCTCTCAAAATCTTTTCCATCAGGGACGCGGACAACGCGACATATCTCTCAACGCGAATTACATCGTGGTTTTCAAAAATCCTCGCGATCGCGCCCAAATTCGTCATTTAGCGCGCCAAGTCTATCCCGATGACTCAAAATTTCTAGAAGAGGCGTACTACGACGCTACGTCGAGACCGCACGGATATTTGTTACTCGATCTGAAACAATCGACTCCGGACGAATATCGTTTTCGCACGTGCATCTTTCCCGACGATACGATCCATTACGTCTACGTACCGCGTAGATCGTTTTCCAGCGGCAGCGGATACGTATAAAAGCCGCGTATGTGCACACGTGTAGGTCAGTTGCGCGACTTTCTCACGATGAGGGAGGAGGAGAGGGAGAATAACGTCGAGAAAAAATCGGTCGGTGCGACGCAAACTGCCAGACGCTCGCTCGGTAAGAGAAATATCTGTTTTCTCGAAGCGCTGTGTCATCTAAACAAGAATCAACGCGCGTCTTTCCTACGAACGGCAGACGATAAATTTATACGCTGTATCTGCGAATGCGTTTTCAACACGCTCAAGGGTAACATTTCGCTCGAACGAGGTGAAAAAAATCGGCTGAGCAAATACAAAACGACGCTGCGTCGCATCGCGTCAAAACGCGGCGATTGGAAGACTAAGCGGAAGCTGTTGGTGCAACGAGGCGGGTTCTTACCCTATATTATCGGTCCCATATTGGCAGCCTTGTTATCGCGGTTTATCGGAGGGAATTAAAATCGCGCGTTATGGAGAGAGCAAAAAAGATGGTTTTAATCTCTACGGAAAATCTCGAGAGAATGCAGCGTCAACTACAACCGGCGATTACCAGTGGCGACAGCGGCGGCGGCAGGGCAATAGAAAACAGCGGAGATTAGGAGGGCGCCAATAATTCCGTGCGTACAAGCAACGGCAGGAATGGTGTCTCGCCACGCGCGCGCGCGCGCGTCACGCATACACACATAACACGTATCGTACGTGTGATTTGGATCGCGAAGCCGAGCGGGAGGGGAAAAGTAGTGGGGGATACTCCAATTTTGCATCCTTAGCGCGAGTCGGACAATAGAGAGAGAGAGCGTTACAAGATGTGATACTGATATCGCTTAGTGGTGTCTGGCGTGCACCGAGCGCCGGCATTAATTTTATTAATTATTATATCAAATATAGAGGCGAAATATAATAAACAATAAAATTAATGAATAACATGAATTTTTTCTTGAATGATTTAATTATATTATATAAATATAATATAACTTCCATAAGAAAAGTGCACGCTCGTCCTGATTATTTACAATATTGATTTATTTATCATTGCGAAATTAATAACTTTTTTATTATAATCAAAATGAATGATAATGGAACAGAATGAGTTACTAGAACTTACTATCTCTAATGTTAACTTATTATTATCTTATATATATTTGCGAGAAAATTTATTATCTCTAAAATGTTAAAATATAGATGTTATATTTGAAAAAATATATAAATTGCTAGATGGTTTTGCGGGAGACATTCTTTCCAAAATGTGTGGATTTATTTTCGTAAACAATTTTCAATTACGTGCTTTGTGTATGTATACGTGACGCGCGCGCGCGCGTGTCGCGAGACACCATTCCTGCCGTTGCTTGTACACCCGGAACTGCTCTATCGCGGCTCGACGCGGAGATGAGTCGCATTCTTAATTCAACCAGTCCGCGCGACGAGAGAGAAAGATGGAAAATGTACAAAGAGGTGCTTTGGCGATATCTCCACTTTGCTCGTGTAGCGCGAAGGAGAAATCAGGGTAACGCGCGGGGTAACGTGGAGGAAAATGCGGACAACGATACGCGCGAGGATGGCCGTGACGTTGTCGACGACGACGACGACATCAACGACGTCTTGACGACACGCGAATCGACTCCGCCGCCGCCGCCGAGTTCTAGCAGTAATGAGGCGAAAAATGACGCAGCCTGGCGCCCCACGTACAGCGAGCATAATGTCGAACTTTCGAAAAGCGTTAGAAAAATAGTGGATACTGTACCAAAAACTTATCGCTCGCATGCTTACCTGCTGATGAAGTATTTGCTCGAGAAAGCAGTGCCGAGTAGAATTAGCTGGGACGACAATGGCGTCGTGACTATAGACGGTAGCGTTATTGTTTAGGATTGGATAAAAATTCGATAAAGTCGGTATAATGGGCGCTGTAGCGACAGCAAACGGCCCTGGTGCGAGCACAAACAACCCTCGGGATCGACCCGAGCTCGCCCGGAATCACCCGGTTGTCGCGCCTATTATTCCGACCTCGCGGTTGCACACCGCGCACGCGTTTCCTAATTTATGTATACCGCGCAACGCGTTACATCGTGGATCGATGGTGATTCGTCCTTTGCGAGCTCAACGACCCCCGTCGAGGGTCTCCTATCGGGACGAAGGACGATCGTGATCGATCCGCGCTCTCTTCTGTTCGGTCTCTCTAAGAGAAAAGTCGAGCCGGCCGTTCGCGGAAATTATAATCTCGGGAGTGTTCTCGAAAGTAATTGCGCGGCGTTCGTTAAGTTTCATCGCGAGCCGCACCCGCTCGATTGGTCGCCGCGTGAAACATCGTACATCGCTCTTTCGTTCACGTGAAAGGAAGAGTGAACCGGTATTCGTCGCGTTAGCACCCGATCGATTGGTCATCGCGCGAATTCCGGGAAATTGGGTACGCATTGAGCACCCGTGCAAAGGGTTGCCTCGTGCACACAAGTTTCGTCGCGATCTGCACCCGCTCGATTGGTCGTCGCGCGAAACGTATCATTCCCGAGTTTTCCGTTCGCCAAAGATTCGAAGTGGCGAATCATTGTAACGGATCACGCATTTACGCCGTGCGCGGTAGCGTGATCTTCCGAGAAAGAACCGTGTCGACGTCGATACCGTCACACGATTCAACCCGAGTTTTCGCGAGTGCATCCTTCCGATCGTTGCGAGAAACCGGCGAAGGCTCCGAGGAGCATTTATCTATTCAAGTGAAGCGGGCGGTCGATCCCGATATCGAGCCCGCTCGCGGCCATCTTGTCGTGCCGCGCCGTTCTCATCGTTAACGCGGAATTACCGCGTCTCGTGCGTTTAAGTTACGTTTCATGTAAAACTCATGCCCGCTATCGCGGTCCGAGTTACTATAAGGGCGTCTGAGCATCTCGCGAGTCATCGCGTTCGCGGTCGCTCATCTGCGTCGCGAGCAAGATATCCGTCGGTCGCGTCAAGATCTCCGATCGCGAGGGCGGTAACCACGCGCTCTTCAAGATCTCCGTTTCGCGAGCCATCGCAGAGGATCCGAGTGACGCAAGATTTCCGTTCCGACATTTCCGCAGATGCTCAGCCCGCTCGGTCGCGTGAGTGCGAAACATGTTGTAAACTTTCGTGTGAATAAATTGTGCTCGTGAATAAAAAACAAAAGTGCGCGTGTCATCTCTCTCCCCTCCTCGCGAATCCTCTCGGACCTTGCCTCGCGCCCTTGTCAGGGTGGTCCCGGCATTCAATTTCGTGTCCCGAGGTTACCTCGGCCGCGCACGAAACAGTTATAAAAGACTCGAATATCGAGGACCTGATAAACGAGGCGATGCGCGATAGAAAAACCGTGAAAGCAGTGGGAAGACTTCAGTTCGCACGATTACTTCGCGTCTTAAACGTCCCCGCGATACTGGTGAGGAATAAAAAATTATTATCCGCGTCCGTTAGTTCTTTGTCATTTCGGCCTTCCGCGAGCTCCCCCCGACTGTAACGTCGAGCGAGACTCCGAGAAACGCGGATTCCCCGCCGGCGAAAAAAAGACGCTTGCTCGATTGGAATAAACAGAAATGACGGGACTTGAAAAATTTTACTACGATCCGAGGCATTACGCGGGCTATTCGGCAACGGAAAATCTGTCGCGCGCCGCTAAACCGAATTTCTCCCGTAACGAAGTCACCCGTTGGCTCGAAACGCAAGACGCTTACACGCTGCATCGCCCGTCACGCAGGAAATTTCCACGCTTGCATTACACCGTAACGAATATCGACGACCTGTGGGGGGCCGATTTGATCGAACTCCGCAATCTCAAAAGTTACAACAACGGATATACGTATCTTCTGGTGATTATCGACGTGCTTAGTAAATATGCCTGGGTAGAAGCGTTACGCGACAAAACGAGTAAGCACGTGACATCGGCTTTCCAACGCGTGCTCTCGAGAAGCGACGGACGCGTACCCGTGTACTTACAAACGGACAAGGGTAAAGAATTCGTCGGGCAATCGTTGCAAAAGTTTCTGGAGGAAAACGACATTCGTTTTCGAGTAGCCCGCAATCCAGATATCAAAGCCGCTGTCGTCAAACGCTTCAACAGGACGTTGAAAGAGCGAATGTGGCGCTATTTCACGCATAAAAATACGCGACGCTACGTCGATGTTTTGCAGGATATCGTAAGCGCTTACAATCACACCCGTCATTCCGCCATCAGAATGCCGCCAGCGGTTGTTACGCGAGAAAACGCTCGTGTCGCGCGTGAAAATATAGCTCTGCGTTGGAAGAAGAAGAAGACGAAGAAGAACGAGAAACGCAAACGAAAGGCTAAATATCGCGTCGGAGATCTCGTTCGCGTCAGTAGAGCGAAAGCCACCTTCGAGAAAGGATACGAGGCGAGGTGGAGCGAGGAGATATTTCGAATTCACCGTGTTCTCGAGTGGCGAAAACCACGCGTGGACGAGCTGAGCGATTTAGCGGGCGAGGTCATAGACGGTATTTTTTACAAACAGGAATTAGCCCGAGTTAAGAAAAACTTGCGGGAAGAAGAGTTTATCGTCGATCGCGTGATAAAAAGTAGGGGACGCGGCGCTAATAAGCAGGTGCTAGTTAGCTGGCGTGGTTATCCCAGCAAGTTCGACAGTTGGATCCCAGCTTCGAATTTAACTTCTCTTCAAGATGAGGGACGACCAATTTCTCGTAGTTCTTCCGAGCAATAGCAGTATGAGGCATTTCCCGGACAATAAAACCTCGTCGTTCATTACGGAATTACCGCAAAATCTACACACACGGCGAATGGGAAGTCGCGCTTAGCAAGATTCAATTTCCCAGTACTTTTTACCACATACGCGGCAACCATGAAAATGACCTGTACTTTGTCGATACTAAAAAAGGGGAGAGAGATGCAAAGTTAACGGTGAGGACGGGCGTAATACACCAGGGAATTTACAAAAATATCGAAGAACTTATCGGCGCGATTAATTCCGCGTTCAAAGAAGTCGGCTTAACTTTTTATTTGGAACGGGAAAAGCAGACTGGCGGAAAAATTTTCTTTAGCATTACCTGTGGCGAAAATAAATGCAAGCTGGTTCATCATTTGAGCGTTTCTGATGCTCTTCTACAAATACTCGGTTTAGGTGATGCTATTATAAATAACGGGAGAGGTGTATACTATAGGAAGCTCACGGTATCTAAGCCTAATTCTAAAGATATTTGTACAGCGACTTATATTACACTCGGTTTTCATAACGCCGGAAAAACACGCGAATGGGGTTTCTATTCTATCGAACCTTGAAGTTTGCAGCGCGGTATTCCAGATAAACTGTTCGTTTATTGCGATATTTGCAAACCTTATATAGTCGGCGATGTGCAAGCGCCCCTTCTTCGAATAGTGCCGGTCGAGACGTACGGGCATAATCACGCGGACGCGTACGGTACGAATCAGGTGAAACGTTTCTCCTCGCTGCATTATATCGCATTACGACAAACAAATTTCCGCAGGATTGAAATAGATATAAAAGATCAACTCGGAAAAAATATACCATTCCAATCCGGGACGCTGACGGTGACATTGCACTTTAGACGTTTCCAGTAACAGTACGTCGTTATATATAATTAGAGAAAAAAGAAAAACAGTTAGATTCAGAGCCATGGTCTACAAATATTACGATTCGCAGAGCGGGCGCGGCGGAGGAATCTCGAGCGTTTTCGTCGGTGCGCCCTATCAACGCGGACACGGAATCGGCAATTTTCTCGGAGGATTGTTCCGGAAGGTGCTTCCTTACCTGAGCAGAGGAGCGCGCGCGGTCGGTAAAGAAGCTTTACGCGCGGGTATCAATGTGATGGAAGATGTCGAAAATAATACTCCGTTGAAGGAGGCGCTCAAAACGCGATTCTGGGAATCGAGTGGAAATCTTAAAAGAAAAGCCAAGGAGAAGATAAGCAGCATGATGACGGGATCGGGATATAAAGTAACGGCGAAAATTCCAGCGCTTCAGTTTCCCTTCGGCAGCCTCGACAGTCGCGTCGCGGTTCGTAAACGTCTACCTCGTCGTCGTCGCCGTAATCGACCAGACAAAAGAAAATCGTCAAAAAGAGGGGGAAAGAAAACGATCAAAAAATCATCATCGAAGAAGAAGAAGAAAATTCGCGCAGCTGGTAGAAAAACCAAAAAGCCATCTGGTACGAGACGCCGACGAGTTAGCGCCGTCAAGAAACGCACCGTATCCGACATATTCTCCTAATCCACGCGGCGAGAACTAAAAATGTGAGAAGAGTTGGATATTAAAAGAGCATGTCCTTTCTTCACACTCACTCCAACGAGTGTCTAAAGAGCGAACTCGATCTCTTCTCTTTACCGCCCACTCAAACCAGCATCGAGAGTTCACAATGGATCTATTACAAACCCGTAACTTCCCTCGCGGAGGACGCGCCTATAGAATTCGTCATACCCGGTCACGGGGAGACTACCTGGATCTCACGCACACCATGCTGAGTCTTTGCATACGCATAGAATCTACTCCACTAGCGGGAGAAGGCGGGGCAAAATACAACCGCCGCCGGCGAGATCAAAGTAGGACCTGTAAATCATTTACTGCATTCCATGTTTAACCAAATCGACGTATATTTCAATCAAAAGCTCGTGTCACCGCCAAACAACGCTTACGCGTACCGCGCTTACATCGAGGCGTTGTTAAATTATTCTTCACCCGCAAAAACCTCCCATCTGACCTCTTGCCTGTGGGACGCAGATACCCCCGGTCTCATGGACGCGCTCCTAGACTCGGACGCGCCAAATCAGGCCCTCGTGAGACGCGCTCGTTACATTCGCAACGATCACGCCTTAGATCTCATAGGTCATCTTTACTGCGACGTTTTCAATTAAGATAAATTCTTAATTAACGGCGTGGAAGTTAGAATGAGACTCGTTCGCTCGAAAGATGCGTTTTGCCTCATGGAAAGTAACTCGACGTCGAAAATACGTATTCTGGATGCCAGTTTGCTCGTGAGAAGAGCAAAAATAAACCCAAGTATGTTACTCGCTCACGCGAGGATGTTGAGTAAAACCACCGCCAAATATCCTCTCACGACAGTCGTGGTCAAGTCATTTACGATTCACGCGGGCCTCGTAGGAGAGTCGATTGATAACGTAATACTCGGTCAACTGCCGAAACGAGTAATATTTGGTTTTGTCGACAACAGAGCGTTCAACGGGGATAGAAAATTAAACCCGTTTAATTTCAAAAACTACGGTATAAATTTCTTTTCGATGTACGCCGACGGCATGCAAATTCCCAGTAGGCCGATACAGCCGAGCTTCTCAAAAGACGAGCCGCTCTACGTCGAGGCCTACCACACCATCTTCTCGGGAACCGGCATTCACTTTTTAAACGAGGGTAACTCTATAAGCAGAGAAGATTACGCCAGTAGATTTACACTTTTCGCCTTTGATCTTACTCTTGATTTATCCGCCAATTGCGCCGGTCATTGGAATCTCGTAAAACACGGTAGTTTACGATTAGAGGTGCGATTTGAAAAGGCGCTTACCGCAACCGTCAATTGTATCGTTTACGCAGAGTTCGATAACGTTCTGGAAATCGACTCCTCGCGACAAATCATCGTCGACTTTGCCGGTTAGGCAGGTTTACGGTGAAAATTCCTTTCCCCCACCACATATTTTCCCTGTTCTTCACCGCCCCACGAGACGAAAGTAAAATAACGCCCCAAGAAATGGATTCAGTTTCGTTCGAGACACGAACGACCGTTGACGCTTCGCTCGAAAAGATTAAAAGAGTATATTCGTGACCATGGATATAGTCGTTGACATTCAAGGTTTCCACGATATCAGCGAGGAGTTTATTCCGAAAGAAATCGCGCTTGTCGCGATTAACACTCCTATCATCGGACACTGGATTATGGCACCGCCGTATTCATTTAAAAGACTACCCGAAAGAGCGAGACGAGAGAACAACTGGCTTTCACGAAACTATCACGGCATTGAGTGGTTCGACGGTGAAACCAGTCCCGAATATTTCATCCCGCAACTACGCGATATTGCACGGATAACGCGCTATATCTATACCAGGGGACAAGACAAAGCGCATTACCTGCGTCGCGCGCTCTCCAGAAACGTATATAATCTGGAAGCAATTTCTCCGTCGTTTAAAAATTTGCCCGAGGACGAAGAGAGCGGAAGACAACGCTGCGTACACCACGGATTTCGATACCATCCCGCAGTCAAATATCATTGCGCATTGCGCAACGCTTTCAAGCTGAAACACTGGTTAATCGAACGCAACGGCGGACATATCGTTGACAACAGCAACATCGACAAGATCTACGGTAGTGCAGCCCCCCGCGAGAACAAAGACGAGGGAGCAGACAACGAATACGTTTTTGTGGAAAATAAAAAGGAAGAGGACAATCAAACACCGTACGACGTGGCAAAAGCGTATTCCATAAAGTCTTATCCACGAGCGCGCGTAGAAAGTGACGATCTTTCGCCAAACGACAAAGGCGAAGCCCAGCAATCCACGACATCACACGAGAACGAGGTAAAGCCCGAATATCACATTCAAGTAATTCCTCTTACACGTTCGCCATCTCGCTTCGTGAAAAATGAATTCGCTGGAAATCCTACAAGCGCTACGCCAACTTGCCGGTGTCGGATGTGTAGGCGTGTACCCAGCCGACAGACTGCCGAGGGTGTGGACGAGGTCGACGGCCATCGTCGCTAACACGGACGAACACGATCGACCAGGCCAGCATTGGGTCGCCTTTTACGTCAACGAGCGAGGAGCAGGTACATATTTCGATAGCTACGGACTACCCCCCATGGAGCCCCGATTTCTCCTACGACTTCGACGAAACTCCACCACGTATCGATGGAACGTCGTGCCTCTACAAGGAACGTACTCTGAAACTTGCGGACAATACTGCTGCGTTTTTTTATATTTCATGTGCAACGGTTATAATCTTAGTCAGTTTCTGCATCTGTTTTCCAATGATCGCGAGCGCAATGACAAGCTGATTGTAAAACTATTTCGTAAAATTTTTTTTTATTGTAAACGCAAATGCGTAAAACCCCGTTCCGTATGCCACCACGTTCAAACGTGTACTTTTAAGAATAATTAAAATAAATACATATTCTCCTATACCATTGTAATATTCATTAAATAAACTTTTTTTTGTATCTCCACAACCCCTGCGTCTATTTATTCCGAACACCCCACCACAAGCGAACCTGTCCGTTCCTGTCCGCTCCTGTTGTCCTCCCCCATCCAGCCAGGGGGAGAAATATTTGACAGACCCTCCATTCTCCGCAAAACCATAGATACTTCCGCCATCTTGCCGGGTCACCCCTCCTTCCACATAAGGCCCAACGTACTCAGAAAACGCCATCTTGACGGTCCCACCACACCCACAAGGCCCCAGGGGGTGAACCGATCATCCCCGGCGGGCAGCTAGGGGTAGCCAATCAGAGCCACCGGGCAGCTATGGGGCAAACCAATCACGTCACTGGGCAGCTACGGGGTAGCCAATCAGAACGCTGGGCAGCTATGGGTGGCCACGCCCCCGGCGCCAGGGGGAAGGTGGTGGGGGTTTGTTTTGACGGCCAGGTGCCAGCCCACTTACTACTGTCGCTGATGGAACGAGCTACGCGTTTCAGTCCCTCGGGTATCGTAATTTCCGCGTCATCCTCGTCGAAGTAGAATTTATTATTCGAAGAATTAACATTCGGTATCGTGTGATAAGTGTCAAAAACCGTTAGACCGAGCTCGTAGTCACCGTCGCTCAAATCTACGGCGGGAAAGTAGTGCACCGCGAGGATGCTGCTCTTCCCGGTCAGCGTGAATGTCGTAGACATGTCGGGAAAACTGTTCGACTAACACTGAGTCTCCACGGCGCACCGTCAGGCTTTAAATTCACGCCGATCTTCGTCGATCGTCAGGAGAAATTTTAAACACGCTTGTCCGCAAATGTTCTGATCGTAAGTCTGAACGGGCGTGTAATTGTATTCAATCTTCGTCACGCTCGGTCCGAAATATCGCCAACTCTTTCGGCGGTCGAAGATTACCAAAACTGTCGAAATACATCGCGCGGTTTCCCCTCTTTGCGTACGCTACCCAATGAGTACCGGGGCCCGCTGCATCGTCCAAATTTACAATACCGCTCTCGTTTCAGCGTAAACCGCCGATCGGTAACGAGTCATGCCTGATGAAAACACCCCTGAAGAACGGTACGCCCATGTGTTTCGTCAGTCGATTCAATTGTACGTTAGTCGTAATACCCGTGGGCATTTTTAACGTCTTTTTGACGTTTTTCTTTTCTTATTCTCTCCTCTTTTTCTTCTTTGACGCAACTCCCTGCCCGCGTTTGTACGGAGAGTGATAAAGTTCGCGGCCTTCCATGGCGCGATTGTGACGTTGCATCTCTTCCAGATGACGCGAGAGATAATGACAAACAGAGCGGTGATCAACGTGCAATCAAAGGACAATGCGTGTTTTGCGTGGTCGGTGGTCGCCGCTCTATATCCAGTTGAAAGACATGCAGAACGGGTATCCTCGTACCCCAATTATACGACCGTGCTAAATCTTCAGGACATGAGTTTCCAATGACGTTGAACCTGATAAAAAAGTTTGAAAATTTCAACGACGTATCGATCAATGTATATACTATTGAGAAGAAAGAGAAACTTGCAATCTTACTGATACGTCTCACCGATAGTAAGAAGAATATGCACGTCAATTTGTTGTACCTACCAGATCACGGAGACGACAACGTGGGACATTTCGCGTGGATCAAGAACCTATCCCGTCTCGTGAGCTCGCAAGTGAGCAAGAATAAGAAAAAGAAATACTTTTGCGATCGGTGAGTAATACATTTATAAAATTATATTATACGATATTTTATATTTTTATTTAAAAAATTACACAATTTGTAAAAAATTTTTTTGCAGATGTCTACACTACTTTGGTTGAAGCGAAAAATTAGAAGTCTATGCCATTGATTGTCAAAAGCAGCGTTGCCAACCGTACGATAATTATCGTACTCGTACTATAATTTCACTACATGTACGATGTACGATAGTATATAACTATCGTATATAACTATACGATAGTATATAACTATAGTGTACGATGTACGATAGTTATATACTATCGTACATCGTACACTAAAAAGGCAATAATTTAGGTTATTTGTACTTATTTTAATTTTCTGAGTAAATATCGGTGGCAATAGGAACAGAATATTCGACGCGTTGGATTTCTATTCTTTATTGTCTGTACCTGACCAATCACAGTGATTTGACTTTAACTGTGATTGGTCAGATGCAGACAAATAGACAATAGAGAATATACTTTGTACAGGCGTACAGCGAGAGAATAGTCTGCACTCTGCGTATAGGCGGACGAAGTGGGGGTAAAGTGCCTAGAACGTGGCGTACTGGCCGCTGGCGTACCGTCGTTAATAGACGTTCTGTAGGCGGAGATTTGTGCAAAACGGATGAATTTTCTTCCGACCCGTGAATAATGGTCAATCTCTCGCTGGACCGGCTGGACGGAATAATAACCATCAACGTCGAAAAATTAGCCGGCGAAACCGGCGGTGTATCGATAGATCAGCAGGTAAACGGTTGCAAAACATTAATACGCGTCAATCAAATCACAGCAAAATAATACATAATAATATATACAGTACAAGATGGATGCCAAAATAATGCACAACTAACTCGCTTCATTCTTATGTTAAAAGGAGAAAGGAGGTTTATTTGACGTGGTCAGCAGAAGAACATTGTGCGCATAAAGATGGCTGAAGCAATTGAAGAGTTTAATGATAATTCCGATTCTGAAAATATTCCTCCAAAAAAAGGGGTTAAGAAGCCAGGCAAGAAAAGACACCGATCACAAAAATTTCGGGAAGAATGGTTGCGTAAAGAAGAATTTAAATTTTGGTTACGTCCCGTCAAGAACAATTTATATAAATGTTATTGCATATTGTGCAACATAGAATTTACTGCAGAGTTAACTGTGATAAGGAACCACAAGGAAAGTGCAAAACACAGAGAAAGAGTAAAAACCAAAGATAGTGTAAAAAAGAGTGTCGTGGAGAAATATTTTACTACAGACACTTTACAAAAGCAAACGAAAGAAGCGGAAGTTAAAATTTGTGCCTTTTTTGCAGCTCATAATATTTCTTTTCTATCAGTAGAACATTTGACAGAAATGTTAAAAAGTGCTTTCAAGGACTCAAAAATTGCTAAAAATATGCAATTAAAAAGAACAAAAGCTACTTCAATAGTTACAAATGTTATTGGAGAATATGAAAAAGACAACAGAGTTGAATATTTAAAATCAGTTAAGTTTAGCATATTAGTCGATGAAACAACTGACATCTCTACTAATAAAACGATGTGCATAGTAGTAAGATATTATAATAACAATGCAGAACGAATTGTAAGTTCTTTTTATTAGCTATTAGAAGTTCATAGGTTTTCAACCGAATCTACCGCAATAAATTTATTTAAAATAATTATTTCGGCATTTGAGAATCGAAATATTCCGTTAGATAATATAATAGGTTTTGGATCTGATGGTTGTAACACAATGATGGGTGAACACAACTCAGTTGCTAGTCGATTTAAAGAACAATGTCCTGGAATAATAGTAATGTCATGTACGTATATGCCATTCGTTTGCCATATGTGCCAATGAAGCATGCAGAGAACTTCCTCGTACTTGTGAAGATTTAGCCAGAAATACATATAATTTTTTTAAAGTAAGCATTTACATTTTTTATTCTTACATTTAATTATTCAACTAATTGCTAATAATTTTATTTTCCAGAATAGTTCAAAAAGAATGAGTGAATATCAAGAATTTCAGCAATTTTGCGATGTAGAAGTACACAAACTACTTCATCCATCTCAGACACGATGGTTATCTTTAACGGCAGTGGTAAAAAGGATGATCGAACAATGGCCTGCATTAATTTTATTTTTGGTAAATATGCATATTAGGTCCAACCTCACTGATGACCTTGACCTTGACATATGTTGTCAAGGTCACCCTCCTGAGTGACCTTCAGAAGGTTTTAGCCGGCGGTCATCGTTCGTTAAAAAGTTATTAACAAAAAGAAAATTGAAAATATAGCAGTTATTTTGAGCATTAAAAGGCATAAACGACCTTGACCTTGACATATGTTGTCAAGGTCACCCTCCTGAGTGACCTCCAGAAAGTTTTAGCTGGCGGTCATTGTTTATTAAAAAGTTATAAACAAAAAAAATTTAGTGAGGAAAATTATTTAAAGCAGTAAATTGTTGGTATATTGAAAGGAAAGTTATTTAAGGCAGAGAATAGAGAGTATGTGCTTCAACTTACAAGTATGTGCTTTGTAAGTTGAAGCACATACTCTCGTATCACATTGAGCACTTGTTTGGAACATACATTGTTTTTTTACAGTTTTTTTGTGGATATTTTTCTCATAACGCGTTTTTCGGCATCGAAATATAAGATTCCTTGTAGCAATTATTAATTTATCACCACATTTTGGACACTGTATTTCTTTACTTATTAAATTATGCTCGATTAAATACTAAATTAAGTGTTCTTTATTAAGTGTTCTTTATTCCGCTATAAAATATATATGTATATGAGAGTAATATACAAAAGTACACAGTAGACTCATCTATTTAGTTAAATACTTTTAAAGCACTTTAACAAATTATACTCATAATGCATATCGCGGCGCGCGCGGCCCCCCTTGCACCCCCCGCGCGCGCGTGTGTGTGTGTGTGTATGTGTGTGTGTGTGTATACACCATGTGATTGCGACATATTCATCATCGAAAGTCAAGCGATATGCATTATGAGTATTCATAGGTTTGAAATTCGCGCACTTTTGCATGCGCGTGCGGCCACAGAGCATGCGCAAGTGGCCGCGGGGCATGGTTAATAGTCGCTACATCTCGTCGGTATGACAGGAATCCTAACCTGAGAGTCGTCAACTTTAACGTTTAATATCTCGCTTCGCGGGGCAGAGCGACACTTTTTTCTGCCAGATTCGGTCGTTTTGAGCAAAAACGAATCGATTAAGCCTAATTTCATCGAAATCGGTGAGGAGTGAGCTCTCCTTCAGTATTACCGAAGCTCGGTCAAGCCAAGATGACAACAGCCGTCACCCGACAACGTCTCACGACATTGAAGGAGATGTTCGCCAAATGCCAAGAGCTGGATGGCAAAATAGAACTTCTTGCCGACGACAAATTGAGAGCTACCGATGTCTACTTCACCGAGAATCGTATCATCGCCTGTGAGGACGCTCACTACGAGGCTGCGGACTTCATGGCTGAGGTACTTGAAGCCCACGAGACTGATCCTCCCAATGCAGCTTCACGTAACGTAAGTGGCGTTTCTGATTCCTACCGTGCAACATCGTATCTACCGAGGATCAACCTACCTACCTTCGACGGGAGTTTCGAAAAATGGGAAAATTTCCGCGATCGTTTTAAGTCAATGGTTTATAACGAACCTAGTTTATCTAATGTTGAGCGTATGCATTATTTATGCTCGTGTGTAAAAGGGGATGCAAGTACCGCGCTCGAACATCTCGCGATTACCAACAATAATTTCGACGTCGCGTGGAATATTCTCGTCTCTTGTTACGATAATAAACGTCGCATCATAACGATTCATTTACAAAGTCTCTTAAATCTTCCGTCACTTACCGCAGAAACCTCCAAAGATCTTCGGAACCTTCGCGATCAAACTAACGCGTCAATTCAAGCTGTCAAAAATCTCGGTCGAGCTGTCGAACATTGGGATGATTTGCTAGTTTTCCTTGTTGCTCAAAAGCTTGATAAATCGTCGCGAAAAGCTTGGGAACTCAAGCTAGGGGACACCATGGATTACCCCCGTTATCGTGAATTAGATCAATTTCTCAAGTCGCGCATTCGCGCCTTAGAAGCGATCTTGCCATCGACAAAAGAAAAATCTGTGGAACCCGCGAAGAAAAAATCACTTGCGTCGCACTCTGCTTCCGCAGTTCCGTTCGCATGTGCTCTATGCAAAGAGAATCATTTGCTCTATCAATGCCCCGCGTTTTTAAAGCAAACTCCATCCCAACGTTCCGACTGTATTAGAAAAAGTAAGCGCTGTCTGAATTGTTTCAGTACCAAACATAATGTGAGAGAATGTACGAGTTCTCACGCGTGCCGACAATGTCAAAAGCGACATCATTCGTTGTTACATTTTGATAACATAGTCAAACCGATCGAGACTGAATCCGTTTCTGTCTCAATTCCCGCCAGTACCGAAAAGAAAACCAATGAGATTGCAACGCATCTGATCTCAAAAACCGTAGCGCCAAACTCTAAAGTTTTACTCGCCACCGCACGCGTTCGCGTACACTCAAACTCCGGTCGCTTCGTCACTGTCCGCGCATTACTCGATCAAGGATCTGTGTCAACGTTGATGACTGGATCGCTTGCACAGTCCCTCCAATTACCGAAAATTAAACGAGCAGTTTTCGTTACGGGTATCGGTGAAACCCAGTCAGTTGTGCGACACGCTGCTCAAATCACGATAACCCCTGCGTCTCGCGATGCACCTGCTTACTCGACTACTGTGCTAATCCTTTCGTCGCTAACCAAATATATTCCGAGTCGAATCGAAACGATGTGTCAATGGAAGCACATCGCCGGGCTCAACCTTGCCGATAGTGAACCTATGAGTCCCGATCCGATTGACGTGATCATAGGGGCCGACTTATTCGGCATGCTCGTGCTTGACGGTGTTCGAAAAGGTTCCGTCAACGAACCAACCGCGCAAAACACTACCCTCGGTTGGATCATCTCCGGTCCAATCGCACCACCTCCTACCTCTCCATCATCCGTATCCGTTTACCACGGTGATATTTACGAGGCTCTTGATTTCGACATCCGTCGATTTTGGGAAGTCGAGGAGACACCTCAAAAGGCTCATGTCAGCCCTGAGGAACGCCAATGTGAGGAGCACTTCATAGCCACTCATTCCCGTACCCCGCAAGGACGTTATGTGGTTAGATTACCGTTTAAAACCGGACCGCCTATACCGTTAGGTGACTCAAGCTCTATTGCCTTAGCGAAGTTTCATCAATTGGAACGCCGACTCCAGTGAGATCCCAATCTAGCCTCAGCCTACCGCGAATTTCTCGCTGAATATGAGCAACTTCATATGATCGAAGTCTCACCCAATGAAACTACCGCGCTACCACAATCGTATTACATCCCGCATCATGCCGTCTTACGAAAAGACAGTGCGACCTCTCGTTTGCGCGTAGTATTCAACGCTTCTTTCCCAACCACTAATGGCATGTCGCTAAACAGCCACATGTTAATAGGACGAAAACTCCAAAAGGATTTGCCTACCGTCATCATTCTGTTACGTCAGCCCCGGTATATTTATATCGCTGACATCGTATAAATGTATCGCCAGATCTTGGTCGATGCACGAGACATCACCTACCAGCGCATCTTGTGGCGACCGTCGCCAAACGAGCCTGTAAAGGAGTATATCCTCTTGACAGTTACCTACGGCAGTGCTGCCGCTCCATACCTCGCTCTCCGCGTTTTAGAGCAACTAGCCACTGATCACGGAGCCGAGTTTCCGTTAGCGATGCTCGTCTTGCTCCGTCAAACCTATGTTGACGATGCTGCGTTCGGTGCTGATGATCCCGTTCTCGCGCGTCAAACCCGTGACCAATTAATCGCGCTCCTTGATAAAGGCGGCTTCCGCCTTCGAAAATGGGCAAGCAACTCATCTGACCTTCTGTCAGACATCGATCCTTCCGATCATGGCTTAGCCACTCACAAAGTCCTTCAGGACGACGAGCAAATCAAAGTCTTAGGAATCACTTGGAATCCATCGCTCGACGTTTTCCAATTTCGAGTTTCCATACCTTCATCTCCAACCAGGACAAAACGAATGGTCCTCTCAACTATCGCGAAATTCTTTGATCCTTTAGGATGGGCCACACCCGTTATTATAACCGCGAAAATCTTTATGCAAACATTGTGGTTGCTTAAATGCACATGGGATGAGGAACTTCCCAGCCAACAGCTAAATGACTGGACAGAATACCGAGAACAACCCGCTCACACCGCCTATGCGACACCGAGCTGGGATCTTTCGTCGCGTTTCTCTTCCTGGCCTAAATTACTCCGAATTACCGCCTACCTGTACCGCTTCCTATTGAGACGACGCTCCTCCCTGCCTATTGATGGCTACCCTCCACGGTTGTCACCTGAAGAAATTCAACGAGCTAAACAGTACTGGCTCAAAACCATGCAAGCCAAGTTGTTTCCCCACGAACTTGCAGCGCTGACAAACAAAACCACGCTGCCCAAAACCAGTCCGCTCTCCCCTCTTAATCCCTACTTGGATCCCAATGGCCTTATCCGCGTGGGCGGAAGGCTGCGCCATGCATGTCTTCCCGGCACAATAAAAAATCCGATCGTTCTGCGGTCACATCCGTTGTTGTCTCGCCTTATCGAGCACCATCATTTACGAACTTTACATGCCGGGCCTCAGCTCACCCTCGCGTCACTTCGGAGTGAGTTCTGGATTCTACGTTCTCGAGCAACCGTTCGCTCTGTGCTATACAAGTGCATCCGATGCACACGCGAACGCGCCGAAACACCGATCGAACTTATGGGAGATCTACCGGAAGCCCGAGTTAACCGTACCGTTCGAGCCTTTATACATACCGGCGTCGACTATGCAGGTCCCATCGCTATTCGTACCGCTCCCGGACGCGGACACAAGTCTCAAAAGGCCTACATAGCCTTGTTCGTATGCTTAACTACCAAAGCCATTCACTTGGAGCTTGTAAGTGACTATAGTTCTGCGACTTTCCTGGCCGCGTATCAGCGATTTGTGTCTCGCCGAGGACTGCCAAAGGCCATGTACTCCGACAATGGTACGACCTTTCAAGGCGCTGATCGAGAATTCTCACAAGCGTACTTGCAAGCAATCCGCGATCCGAATTATATAAATCGACTCGCGACCGATAACACTGAGTGGCATTTTGTACCTCCCGCAGCGCCTCATTTCGGCGGCCTGTGGGAAGCCGGCGTTCGGAGCGTAAAGCATCATTTAAAACGATGCATCGGTCCCCATACGCTCACCTTCGAGGAGATGACCACGCTTCTTTGTAAAATTGAGGCGTGCCTGAATTCCAGGCCTATTGCTCCCGTTTCCGATAGTCTTGATGACTATCAAGCTTTGACGCCTGGTCATTTTCTCGTCGGTACTGCTCTTATCGCCCCTCCGGAGCCTAGCGTGCTCGATCTCAACGAAGCAAGGCTGTCGCGCTGGCAAATGATCCAGCAGTTAAACGAAGTTTTTGGAGGTCATGGTCGAGCGACTACTTGCTTTCCCTTCAACAACGCCCGAAATGGCGCGATGTCCAACGACTAGCCAAAGTTGGCCAAATCGTTCTTTTGCGCAACCCTTTGGTCCCTCCGTGCCAATGGAAACTTGGCCGCATTACCGCTTGTCATCCTGGAGATGACGGACTGACTCGCGTAGTCACCGTAAAGACGCATCGATCTGAGTACCGAAGACCGATTGTCAAACTATGTTTCCTTCCCGTCGAGATTAATATCGAAGAATCAAAGAATTCTGCCACGGCGGGCGGAACCACCCCCTAACGGCGATTGTAAGTATTCAGCGATCAACTTAATTATAAACCATGTATTATATTGTACCGATTTTTCATCATTGTATATAGTTATATAACCATTAGCATAAGTACCATGTCTATACCGTAAGCTTTTCGAATGCAATTATACATTCGAGGCGGGCGGTATGTTTAGGAATAAGCGTTTAATTTAATCTTTAATTTTCCACCCGATCTCGCGCGTGCTCCGCTTGCGCCCGCGTGTCGTACGCTCAGCGTTACGCGTGACGAGCGAGGCCGAGCCGGCCCGATCCGTCGGCGTAAACAACGCTCAGGTCGGTAGACGATGATCGCCTGAGTCGACATTCCAACGTGTATAGAGACGGTTCGAATTTTGGCAATTGTAACGTGCATCTTGAGAATAACGCGCCTACGCCTTTTCGTGATCTCGGTTCCCTGCATTACACGCGAGGACCGTACCGGCTGTGCGGCGTGCATCTGAGTGCATCTCCACGTGCGCCTCGAACTCAGAGCGAATTCCGAGCTCTGTCGCCCGCGAACGAGTCTACGTCGCGGTGCTTCGTCTCATTACCGTCTTTCGTGTACCGTTGTCGTCTCCGTAATACAAAGACCAGAGTGCGTGCATTTAACCGCACTGAGAAAAATTTCTGTGCGCATCGTTCTAAGTGCAATTTGTGATACCGCTCGCCTCTACCGCCAACATTGACATTAAACTATATATTTTATCTCAATAATTTGGAGCCGTTATTTCAAAGTCCTTCCGCCTTGGTGTGCGAACCTTCGTCAAGGTTGTATCAGCAACCATCAACAACAAACAGATTTTATGAGAACTCTTTGTATGGAAATTAAAAAAAAGTATAAATTTGACAATGAATATATGTCTATGTTAAAAATATTTACTCCAAAAGTAGCAATTTCAAATAACACAAGAAATCAGTATCCTACTCTGTTACCTATTTTAAATCACTTTCCTAGATTTACTAAAAAAGGCAAGTTCCAAGAAATTGATGATGAATGAAGAAATTTACCTTTATTACAGTTTTCAGATAATGTCTTAAATACTGAAATATATGTATTTTGGAATTATATTTTGAAATTAAATGTAGCTAATTTATTATCAAAATTTGTGCTAAGTATTTTGAGCCTTCCGCATTCCAATGCTCAATGTGAGCGAATATTCAGTAAAGTTAATTTAATTAAAATAAAAACTAGAAATAAATTAAATGTTTCTACAATAAATGGAACCTTACTGGCAAGTCAAAATGTGAAAGGAAACACAATAGGTTCTTGCTCATGTAAAAATTTTACACCGCCAAAAGATATGTTGAACAAATTTTCAAGACAAATGTATTATTTTGATCGTAACAGTGCAGATACTGCAGATGCAGATAATAAAGTTAGTTTTGAAGACTGTTCTTAAAGTTTTTCATCAGCTAGGAATTTTCATTAAGTAAAAATATATCTTTTTTGTTGATCTCAAAGATTAAATAAGTTCTCCATTAAATAGGTCAGGTTTTCTTGATGCAATAAATGCAATGAGTATTTTGCGTTATTAAGTTTTATGTAACTGTGTATGTGAACAAATGTATAATATATATTGTCACGGCTTTTTGCGCGCGAGCGCAAGCCGGATTAAAAGGGGACGGTAGAGAGTCAGGTGTCAGGCCTCTCGAATGGGTCCCTCGCACGAAATCTTTGACTCGCGAAACAAATTATTGGGCGCCAGACGCGGCAGATCGCGTCCACTAAATACAGCGATTCTCTAATTATTTGTCGCGATAACTTCAACTGCTTCGAATCCCGAAATTCGCCAAAACGCAATTAATGACTCACGAAAGCTCACACGCAATTAATCGTGCGAGGGCCGACCAGCTCGACCTAACGGCAGAGGGGCGGGGCAAGGCAGGGCAGCGTAAAAGGACGAGGGGATGACGGCCGAATAATTCGCCACACAGTGTAATATGATAAAAATAGTTGATCGTTTATTGCTAACATCTGGTAATGGGAATGGTGAAACAGTTGTTTGATAATAGTAACTTTAATAATAATGGTTAAATTGATCCGTGGAATAATAACAAAGTTCAGTGAGGCAATCGCCCCCGCCTATCGAACTGTAGTCAAGTTTGTTTACAGAAAACTATAGAAGAACGCGAAGTGATCTCGAGCGCGATTATACGCGATGAATAATCTCGCCGCGCGAACAAGACGCGACAACGAGTAACGTAAAATCAGACGAAAAATACGTTGGAATTGATGAAAGTATTGATTTACTAAATTCTAATGATCTCTGGATCGTGACGGAATAAAGAAACGAAATAATGAGATTCAAACAACATTCGCGATACATCTCGCAATCAAAACGTAACTCGGTAAATAGTATAAACAATAGAGCCACAAATGTCGACGATCAAGTATAACGTCTGCGTGCGCCGAACGGGGCCCGACAACGTAATCTTGCGAGATTGCAACTCGCCCAAGAAACAGATAATCACACTGGGATCGCAATAATCGCTATCAATTAGACTTGGAGATTCGACTCCGGTCTACTTTGTTCTGTTCTGTCGTCAGTGGTTTTTACGCCGTTCCGGCGTGAGCTCGTCGCACGCACGACACAATTACCGGGCGCAATAGAGTACGCAAATCAGAAAAATATTTCGTAACTTAACAATAACGCGAGAAAGATTCCGGATAACGCGAACAGCAGTCTAAGTAACGCAAGGAATAAACCAGGGTAACGCAAAAGTAATATTCCGACTCCAATAATGCCAATGAATAATATCAGGACGCGAATCTAGTACAAAATACCAAACGCGAGTAATAACGCAAAACCAATTCGCGGCAGCAAACAACGCAAACATAATATCGTTACTACCACAATTAATAATTATCGCCATTAAGATCGCCAAGGATAATACTAAATAATGTCGCAAATAACAACACAATCATATTGGAAATAATCCAAAGAACGCGAGATCGTATTCGGATGCGACTCTAACACTCAAGAATATCGAACGCGAATAATGGCGCAAAACAAATACGCGGCAGCGAGGAACGCAAGAAACTAGAGACACGATACAAATAGTAACGCGGAAGAATATTGCAAATAATAACGCGAAGGTAGATCGCAAATAATAACGCGAAAGAAGATCGCGAAATACGATTGCAAACAATAACGTCAAATAATTACAACTAATAACGCGAGATCCTATTACAAATAATAACGTCGAATATTATCGCAAATCGTAACGCCAACTAATATCGCTAACGATTACGCAAAATAATATCGTAATTAATAACGCTGAATCATAGCGATTAATAACGTAAAAGAATATCACAAACAATAACGCGAAATAATATCGCGACAAATAACGCAAAATAATAACACAAATAATAACGCGAAATAATATCGCGACTAATAACGCAAAATAATATCGCGAAACGATATCGCAAGTAATACGATGGGGTAGTGTCGCAAATAGATCCCCAGAGGATATCGGGGATGATAGATGCCGAGCGGCGCAACTAACAGGACCCAGGAACGCGACACAGAAATAATACGCAGCGAGCAACCTGCAAAAAACACGCGGTATGCGGGCGCGACGTGACTCGCACGCTGGGGCGCGGCGGCGGAGGCGCGAGCGCGAACGCGGGTACGACTCGGGACGGCACTGCGCAATCGAAAACGCAAAAAGGTTCGAACTCTAACGGAACGCGAGCAGATACGTGTTCACGCCACACTCAACGCGCACTCCAAGTCGGTCGGCAAAACGCCAGACTTCACCCGGTACGCGAGCAGATACGCGGTAACGCCACACTCAGCGCGAACCCGAGGACGTACGCCGCACACGAATCTAATACGCGGCCACTCCCGGATGCCGTCCGCGCGAACGCGATATCTCGCCCTTCGGCCCCGCCGAAGGCCGCCGCACACGCCCGCGATCACGATCTGCAAGGGGGTCGTTACGCGACGCGAATCCGCGACATCCGATCCCCGCACACACAAAGCTCGCGCGATCGCCAAGGGGGCCCTCCGCGCTCGCTGCCGATCGCTACCGCGTAATGACCAATTATTCGCTGCGCCGTGCACGGCGAGCGGACACCAAAATTCACGAAAACGGCCCTAACGCGAGTCGGCAACGAAACCCGAACGCGACCCGACGGCTTTCCCGTGGCTGTACACAGAATTATACTTGGGCTACCTCACCGGCACTCGCCTCGGCTTCGTCGACCGGATATCCTCCACAAGACGTCTTCCTCGCTTCCAAATTCGGCTTTTTGCACGGCAGGCACTCTCGCGCACACACGACCTGACCTGGCGAGGGGGCGAACCGAAAGAGATCGTTCCTTCGGTCGCTCGATTGCGGATCGACGACGCGCCCCACCCCGGGGGTGCGTACGTCTGTGGCGCGATGGCGCGGGCCAATCGGGATCGATCACGCAAGTACGCCGCGACATTTCGCGTAACGGTATCTCGCGTGATCCGTTGCGGGGTGTCTCGCGACTCCGCAATAATTACTCGATGGGGTGATCGGTGGACGGGGTTCGTAGGCCCCGGTCCTCCTCATGGCGTTTCCGCTGCGGGGGCGTCCCTCCCCGTGGCTTCCGGGTTGGAGTCGTAGCCGTCTTAGCGGTTACGCCGCCTCGCGGCGTAACGCAATCGCGGCGGGGTCGTTCTGCCCTCCCGCTTCCGGAGCGCCGGGACCGCTCCCGCTTCCATGCCGGGATCATGCGGTCGGAGTCTTCCTCCGCGCTCCCCTGTGCGTGGCCCGCGATAATCCTTCGTCTCCGCACTGCTGAATTCCGGCGCGTCCTTCGCCCCTCGCACTGCTTCTTTTCCATGATACTCGCAAGGTTGCCGCCGATGATGTTCTCGCCGGGGAGACCCCGGCGAGGTGCCGCGATTACAAAAGAAAATAAAAGAAACAAAAAAAAGAATCAATACGCAATTATTTAACTACGAGGTCCCCTGGAGATTTCGCGTCGCTCTTCCGGCTCGCCCCCGAGCACAATCTCGCGCCCCGTGGCGGCGGCGGGGACGCTGCAACGTGCAGCGGAGCTGCCCCGTCACAACACCCCCACGCCGAGAACGAGCGTACCGGGTGTCGGTTGCCCTCACAGCCAAGCCTTGCGCGTACGAAATCTCCAGCGAAGGGCTCCCCATAATTCGACGATCACAGTGACGATCACAACGAATAATTATTAGCTATCCCTCGTGATATGGGTATTCGCGGCAGTAACAATTCTCGACAGCACCTGCTACAGCGACAGCATCTACGAAGGGAGAGGAACATGATAGGGTTTCAGATCTTTGACGTGGATTTTCCCGATCGCGTTACCCGTTATATCGGCGTGCTCGTATACCACTGGCGACAGAACTTTCTTAATCACAAAAGGACCATGATACTTAGTGGCTAATTTTGCCGAAACATGTTGTGCGGCCGAGGACAACACATGTTGTCTTTTTAATACTTGATCGCTTATCGCAAATTGACGGTCTCGTCGGCGCATGTTGTAATACCTGGTCTGCTTTTGACGCGCTTCTTCCAAATTCTCGATTACCCATTCCCTCAAATACTTGACGCGCTCCATTCGCTCTCTCCACATCTCGGAGTCCGGGTTTTCGATTGTAACCGCGGCATTCCCCTCGTCGCGAAATACGTTTACCGGCTGAGGTTCTCTACCAAAATTCAAGAACGCGGGAGTTGTCCGTAACGAAGTATGATGTGCCGAATTATAAGCAAACCGAAATTCATTCATGTGCTGATCCCAATCTCGATGATCTCTTTCTAAGAACGCTGCAATCATGGTTTTAAGCACACGGTTCACTCGCTCTCTTCGACGCGCGATACGCCAGATCCGGAATCAGAGATTGTTCGGGTGGAGGAGGAGCACGATACTTTTGCGCGGCGCGACAACAGCTTTCCGCACGCGCTGCTAATAATTCGAGAGTTTCGAGATCCTCGACCGCGTCTCGCGGGACCATCGTCTGAAGTCGCGGTAACATATGGCGGTGAGCGTAACCAATCTTTTCCTCCTCACTCCACGGCGGTGTGAGTCGCTCAAAAAGCGCGTTTAGACACGTCAAATAATCTACGACGGACTCGCGCTCCCCTTGTGTACGGCGCATTATCTCGTCGCGAAGCGCGAACTGAAAATCGGGATCATCAAATCGTGCCCTCCACGCGGCTTTGAACGCGGCCCATGTCGTTAAGCGTGCCTTCTTTCCGCGGAACCAATGCAACGCGATACCTGATAGAAAAAACGGTATGCATCGCAACACGTCCTCGTCTTCAACTGGCATTAAATCACGCCCTTCCTCGATTCGCACCAAAAAGGTCTCGGCGTCTTCGCCGCGAGTTCCCGAGAACTTCAAGTTCCATTTCCGCATTATATTGTATACGGCCGACGCGGAATTATGAGCCGCCTCCGGTGAGGCGCGTCGCTCATCATCTCCAGGGGTGCTTGAAGTGCTCGCTCGCATACGCGGACCCATCGCTGCCGACGGACTATCCGGGCGGGTGTCGAGCGACGGTATGTCGAGGTGCCCTATACCCGCCGCCTTACTCTGTCCCGACACCCCCTCGTGGTCGCTGTTACGACGCGCCGTCGACAGCAAACGCAATAAGCGGAGCGCAAGGGCGGCGTTGGTTCCGTCAGTGGGCAACTCGCGTCGGCTCAGCTCGGTTATCAGTTGTTCGCGCGTGGCCTGTAGGATCCACTCGTCGTTAATTTCGGTCGAATCCATTTGGAAGTATTCCGTACTTTCAAACTCCAAATATTCGCGATACTCTAACCGCGATAACTACACCGACAATACACGCGAAAGGAATTCGAAGGTAACGCGAAACAGACAAACAGTCATGCCGACTCTACGATCCGTCCGAACGTAAACAAAATTCCGATCCTATTGTCCACGAACTTTCACCAAACTCCTAGGCTCGGTAACGCTCCGAATACGCACCGAATTCGCGAACTTATTCTCCCGAAATAATTCTGCAGACCAAAAATTACACAGCGCGACACGAATATTAAATCAATCCTGAAACATCACTTAAGAAAATAACAAGGTTAGTCACACACAAATAATTATTCAGATCTTAATTCCTTTGCCGTCATCCTCACAAAATACTGAAGCGCTAAGATGCCTCTTTTACTGCCTTTCTTATTTTTATTTAGGCAGCCCCACGTTGGGCGCCAAATTTTGTCACGGCTTTTTGCACGCGAGCGCAAGCCGGATCAAAAGGGGACGGTAGAGAGTCAGGTGTCAGGCCTCTCGAATGGGTCCCTCGCACGAAATCTTTGACTCGCGAAACAAATTATTGGGCGCCAGACGCGGCAGATCGCGTCCACTAAATACAGCGATTCTCTAATTATTTGTCGCGATAACTCAACTGCTTCGAATCCCGAAATTCGCCAAAACGCAATTAATGACTCACGAAAGCTCACACGCAATTATTCGTGCGAGGGCCGACCAGCTCGACCTAACGCCAGAGGGGCGGGGCAAGGCAGGGCAGCGTAAGAGGACGACGGGATGACGGCCGAATAATTCGCCACACAGTGTAATATGATAAAAATAGTTGATCGTTTATTGCTAACATCTGGTAATGGGAATGGTGAAACAGTTGTTTGATAATAGTAACTTTAATAATAATGGTTAAATTGATCCGTGGAATAATAACAAAGTTCAGTGAGGCAATCGTCCCCGCCTATCGAACTGTAGTCAAGTTTGTTTACAGAAAACTATAGAAGAACGCGAAGTGATCTCGAGCGCGATTATACGCGATGAATAATCTCGCCGCGCGAACAAGACGCGACAACGAGTAACGTAAAATCAGACGAAAAATACGTTGGAATTGATGAAAGTATTGATTTACTAAATTCTAATGATCTCTGGATCGTGACGGAATAAAGAAACGAAATAATGAGATTCAAACAACATTCGCGATACATCTCGCAATCAAAACGTAACTCGGTAAATAGTATAAACAATAGAGCCACAAATGTCGACGATCAAGTATAACGTCTGCGTGCGCCGAACGGGGCCCGACAACGTAATCTTGCGAGATTGCAACTCGCCCAAGAAACAGATAATCACACTGGGATCGCAATAATCGCTATCAATTAGATTCGGAGATTCAACTCCGGTCTCTACTTTGTTCTGTTCTGTCGTCAGTGGTTTTTACGCCGTTCCGGCGTGTGCTCGTCGCACGCGCGACGCAATTACCGGGCGCAATAGAGCACGCAGATCAGAAAAATATTTCGTAACTTAACAATAACGCGAGAATGATTCCGGATAACGCGAACAGCAGTCTAAATAACGCAACGAATGAACCAGGGTAACGCAAAAGTAATATTCCGAGTCAAATAATGCCAATGAATAATATCAGGACGCGAATCTAGTACAAAATACCAAACGCGAGTAGTAACGCAAAACTAATACGCGGCAGCGGACAACGCGAACATAATATCGTTAATATCGCAATTAATAATTATCGCCATGAAGATCGCCAACAATAATACTAAATAATGTCGCAAATAATAACACAATAATATTGGTAATAATCCAAAGAACGCGAGATAGTATTTGGACGCGACTCTGATACACGAGAATATCGAACGCGGATAATAGCGCAAAACAAATACGCAGCAGCGAGAAACACACGATACTAGAGAAACGATACAAATAGTAACGCGGAAGAATATTGCAAATACTAACGCGAAGGAAGATCGCAAATAATAACGCGAAAGAAAATCGCGAGATACGATCGTAAGCAATAACGTCAAATAATTACAACTAATAATGCAAGATCCTATTTCGAATAATAACGCCGAATAATATCGCAAATCGTAACGCAAACTAATACCGCTAACAATTACGCAAAATAATATTGTAATTAATAACGCGGAATAATATAACGGCTAATAACGCAAAAGAATATGACAAACAATAACGCGAAATAATATCGCACCTAATAACGCAAAATAATAACACAAATAATAACGCGAAATAATATCGCGACTAATAACGCAAAATAATAACACAAATAATAACGCGAAAAAATATCGCGACTAATAACGCAAAATACTGTCGCGAAACGATATCGCAAGTAATACGAGGGGCAGTGTCGCAAATAATATCTCCTTAGGATCTCGGGAATGATAGATCCCGAGCGGCACAACTAACAAGGCCCAGGAACGCGACACGGAAATTATACGCAGCGAGCAACATGCAAAAACACGCGGTATGCGGGCGCGACGTGACTCGCACGCCGGGGCGCGGCGGCGGAGGCGCGAGCGCGAACGCGTGCACGACTCGGGACGGCACTACGCAATCGAAAACGCAAAAAGGGTCGAACTCTAACGGAACGCGAGCAGATACGTTTTTACGCTACACTCAACGCGCACTCAAAGTCGGTCGTCAAAACGCCGGACTTCACCCGGTATGCGAGCAGATACGCGGTAACGCCACACTCAGCGCGAACCCGAGGACGTACGCCACACACGAATCTAATACGCGGCCACTCCCGGATGCCGTCCGCGCGAACGCGGTATCTCGCCCTTCGGCCCCGCCGAAGGTCGCCGCACACGCCCGCGATCACGATCTCCAAGGGGGTCGTCACGCGACTCGAATCCGCGATACCCTAATCCCGCACACCCAAAGCTCGCGCGATCGCCAAGGGGGCCCTCCGCGCTCGATGCCGATCGCTTTCGCGAAATCACTAATCTGCTACGCCGTGCACGGCGAGCTAACACCAAATTCACTAATTATCCACGCGAGTCGGCAACGAAACGCGAACGCGATCCGATGGCTTTCCCGTGGCTGTACGACAAAGAAACTCGGGGCAACTTCACCGACTCTCGACGCCGCTTCCTCGACGGTCTCCTCGCGCCAGGGCACCCACACGGGTCAATCCTCTCAGTTTCGAGGTGTGAACACCGCCAGGAATCTGGATCTTCGCGGGAGCGGGCACTCACGATAAGAGATACTTTCGCGGCGAGAGGGCGAACCGAAAGAGATCGTTCCCTCGGTCGCTCCATTGCGGATCGACGACGCGCCCCACCCCGGGGGTGCGTACGTCTGTGGCGCGATAGCGCGGGCCAATCGGGATCGATCCCGCAAGTACGCCGCGACACTTCGCGTAACGTTGTCTGGCGTGATCCGTTGCGTGGAACCTCGCGACTTCGCGATAATTAGTCGATGGGGTGATCGGTGAAAGCGGGTCTGACGCCTCGGTCCGCCTCACGGCATCTCCGCCGCGGGGACGTCCCTCCCCGTGACTTCCAGGTCGGAATCGTAGCCGTCTTAGCGATTACGCCGCTTCACGGCGTAACGCCGTCGTGGCGGGGTCGTTCCGCCCTCCCGCATCCAGAGCGCCGGGACTGCTCCCGTCTGCACGCCGGGATCACGCGGTCGACGTCTTCCTCCGCGCTCCCCTGTGCGTGGCCCGCGATGATCCTTCCTCTCCGTACTACTGAATTCGGAAGCGTTCCTCGCCCCCCGCACTGCTCCTCTCCCATGATGCCCGCAAGGTCGATGATGTTTTCGCCGGTGGACGCCGGCGAGGTGCCGCGATTACAAAATAATAAAAGAAACAAAAAAAAAGATAATTAATACGCAATCATTTAATTACGAAGCCCCCTGGAGATTTCGCGTCGCTCTTCCGGCTTGCCCCCGAGCACAATTCCGCGCCCCGTGGCGGCGGCGGGGACGCTGCAACGTGCAGTGGAGCTGCCACGTCACAATTTCATATTTTACATTTTATACATATTTTTATATAGTAAAAATAAATGCAGTCTTAAACCACATTGTCCTTGTGTATCCAAGAGTTGTGCGATCCATCGAATCCCAGCCATTTCACGTAAACCTCGTCACCCCTCCTGCGCAGTACTTTTTCCACGAGATACACTTCCGGGTAAGCTGCGCGATGCAGCTCATGCTCGTAGAATCCTCCAGTGATAGATTTTCCACGATAGTCCTCGAGTAGATAGGTAACGGGATTAGTATGCTGCACTTTAACAATTTTAAAAACCTCGGTTGTCCAATTCGGCGTGTATCCCTTTTCGAAAATCGTCTTGTACTTGCTGACGCGTACAGGGTCGTCAACTTTGAACTTTGCCGGACCCGCGATCTTTATCGCGCTGTACACCGTACCTAGGAGTTTTTCAGCGATCGCGGGAGTAACGTCGACGGGTCGCATACCGATCGTTTGATGCTTGCGCGCGTTGTAATCCGCGACGAGACGCGGCAGCATTTCGACCCACTTGTAATTTCCGTTGAGCGTAAATATCTTCCACATGTCGTTCTTTAACGTGCGATTGAATCGCTCGACGACCGATGCCTTCATCACCGAATATGTGGAATAATGATTTATATTATGTTTCTTTATGAATCGTTGCACGTCGGCGTTGTAAAATTCCTTCCCCATATCGGTTTGTAAGTTTCTGGGGCACCTCTTGCTATCCCGAATTATCTTAGCGATAGCTTCGGCTGTCTCGCTTCCGCCTTTACTCTTGAACGGTATAGCCCACGCATACTTGCTCAGCACATCAATGACAGTGAGTATTTAGTGGTAACCTTTGTTGAGAAACGTGAGTACGGACGCATCTCGACGATGTCAGCCTGCCACACGTCATTGTACCCTCGTACTATGACGCGTCTTCGGGGAAAATTTCTTCTCGCCGGAGCATGCAGTTCCTGGACGAGTCGTTGCTTCTCGATATTTTTACGTCCATCGGATTTCGACGATGTCATGTTTTTATCGGTGCAATTGATCGGCGCGTAATAATAATATGTGCAAAGAAATTATAATTTATATCTGCAAATTTTTTTAACCATTCAATATCCGTTTATTTCCGTTCCTTGTCTTTCAATAGCGATTCTTTGTCGTCCGCTGACCGTATATAACTATTCGTTAGCCGTTCATAGCCGTTCCTGAGCCGTTCGTTAACTGCTTGATAGCCGCTGGATAGCTGTTCTTTAGTCACTCGACAGCCCTCCGATAGCCGTTCCTGAACCGTTTTTTGCCGTTCGTTGCCGCTTGTTAGTCGTTCGTAGCCGATCTTGGTCCGTTTGTCCATTGTTATCCGTTGTTGTTTCTGATTCAGCGGTAATCAAATGCTGAAGCTCGTTCATCGCAGTCCGTAACGCTTGCACGTCCTTCTCAAACGCAGTCAGCTTTTTGTCTGACTTTCTCAGTTTATTGCTTAACCTTTTAATGCACTGATCCACGTATAGTTTGTTGACGGCGTCGGTATCAGCCTTCGGTTGCGCCACTTGACGAATCTTGAGCGACTTTGCGTCAAAATCCGTAGCGGTGCGACACAGAGCGTTATTACGCACGAAATGTCTTACGAATCCGCTCCACTTATGAAGTGAAACGGCGTTCGGCACGTCTCTGATCTGCTCGAATACTCGAAATTTGCTGATCGGCATTTCAACATTGATTGAACGGCTCGCTGCCGCGTGATTCAATTTATAATATGACCGGCTTCGCGAAGTTCCTTGACGATCGACATGATCTCGTTGTCGTGAGCATTGTTGCCAGCGTGGCGCGAAGCGTCGAGCAATCGTAGACGATCCACCAGTTCGTTGGTATCGTCCCAGTGCACGTAATCGATCTTGCTGTCAGTCAGCGTCATCGCGCGAGGCGCGAATAATCCTTTTCCGGATTGTTTCTTCATGGATGCGGGCGGTATCAACTTCTTTATTCTATTCATATACTTGCATTCCCTGTTGGACTTTACTCGCCCGAGAGGATCATGATTGACTCTATGAGTGCTCGTCTCAAACAGTATATTCATGTACTTTTGCATGTCCTCCTCCGTGTAGATGTTCTTAAAGATCATCAGGCTTGTTCTTAAAGATCAACTCGTAAATACCAGGTGTGCCGATGTAATGTACGTCGCCGATATACATGTTATCCACGTTGTCCACTTTGAAACGTTTATTACCGAGCATCATTCTATCGTTGCCAAGATAAACGCCGTACACGGTATCTATATCGCTCTTTGGCTTGACGCTCATAAAAGCCCGATGTACTCTTGGCCCAGTGAACCCAAGGTATCATGCAACGTTTCTGAAAACGCTTCTCTACCTTCCGGCGTTTCCAACTAATTTTGAAGGGATGTCGCGAGCTCAGAGTCGTCCGTGATTTCAAAAACAGGCATGTTTACGGGTAATTCGAACTTTTTTGTAGGCTGCACTTTTCTCGCAGTTACGTATGGTGGGGATGATATCGGTAGAGATGAGATTATCGGTGTAGAGGTTATCGCTGTTACATCCAGTGGAGCTTTCGATTGATCAGATTTACGCGGCGTCGGATCCGACCAAGAGTTTGGTCGTTTCTTCTTTTTCGGCGTCGCATCCTCGGAAAATGTGTCGATCTCGGCGTCGCTCTCCGGTTCCTCTTTGTTCACCGCGCTCGAGTTCTCGGCGATCTTTCGTAGTGGCCCGATGAAAGGTTCAAAATGCGTGTCCAACTCAATGTCCTTCCCGATCTTACCGGTCTTCAACGCGCGAAGTTTCTTGCGAATTGATTTACTCGTTTTCGCAATCTCCTTCATAATCTTCTCGCGCTCTCGAATATCATCGCTCTTGTCGATCGCACCCATCGCGGAAATACGTAAAGTGTTGCTCTTTCCGACGTTTTACCTCGATGAAGTACCGACAACGACTGGCCGCTTTTGCGGTATCGCGAAAACGTTAAATCCTTTTCTCTATCGACCATTACTAAGCGAGCTGTCCTTGTCTATCACTACGAATCCGTACTTTTGCTGCCAACATTCGCTACACAACGCGCAAAATTCATCGTACGACATGTCGGTATTCACGTGATCGTTGTACACGTGTTTCAGATTGGTGCCATCCCGTTTAAACAGGATCAGCAGGGTCGCGTTGTCGCGTATCAGATGTTTAGGTATTCTCGCGTACGTCTGACAGAGATAAAAGCAATCGACGCTCGAATGCCGGCCCATTGATAAGTACTCTCTCACCGCGTTTTGCTTGTCGCATGCCACGTCATCGAAGACGAAGATTGAGTTTGGACACGCATCGCTTGGTGGAATGACGTCACTGTTGTTGGAAAACGTGAAGTAACCGATTACATCGATCGACGTTAATAAATTCTCTAGATACCGATATTTCGGCTGCTGTAGCGACTTTGAGTACACGTACACATTCTCGAAACGTACACCGTGCGGACTTTCCAGCAAACTTATCAGAAGGTTGGTTTTACCGCAATTCGAGGGACCGCAAATGTTCGCGCGTATGGTAGTCGGTAGCACCGTACCGTGCCTACGCTTCTCCGCATTGCCCCCCATCGACAGTGACCTGTCGTCGTAATTCGTCACGCGTATCGCCAACGGCTGTCGCACAAATTTAATTTTTTCACACTGCCGACTGGAGAGCTGGATCGGACGCCTATTTATAGGTGCATGGAAACGCGAGTAGCTCAGTAGCAAAGATTTTCGTCCTGCTATCAAGACCTTCCGATGTTTGCGATTTAAGTGCCGAACAGTTGCAATTTGTACCCAAGCTGTTTTGTTGCAAATTTGCGGTGATCACATTCATTACGTGAGACAAACTTCCGCAACATATAAAGGCGGATTTGGAGGTTCAGACCTATCGTCGCTGTTACGAACATTATCAACCGTGGCGGCGAACGCACATCGGCAATCCCGCAACATTGATAAAGAATTGTGGTAAATGCCAACGAAAAAAGGCAGAGGTCTGTTAAACCGAGCGATAAACGCACTTTCGATCGAATTGCACATCCCCAGCTATCAATTTTGCGGTCCGGGCACTCGGTTGAAGGAGCGATTAGCTAGTTGTGATCAAGGTATTAATCCATTGGACGCGGCGTGTCGCGAACACGACATAGCGTATTCGCGTAACAAAGATCTCACCGAGAGACACGCGGCGGACAAGGTACACGCCGAGAAGTCGCTAGAACCTGTCTTTGCGAAAGATTCAGCTCTCGGAGAGAGAGCTGCTGCTACAGCCATCTGGGCGACCATGAATGTCAAGCAAAAGTTAGGAATGTGTTTGAAAACCGTAAAGAAGAAGAAGAGAGCGTCGAAAAAACGAATACTTCCGGCAGCGAAACGAGGCGGTGTATTACCGATTCTATCGTTGCTGGGAGTTCTCGGTTCTCTGGCCGGCGGGGCGGCGGGAGTCGCAAAAGCCGTGAACGATAACAAAGCTGCGTTGCGTCAGTTAGAAGAGATGCGACGTCACAATCGCGCCATGCAAGGCCGCAGACTTTATCTCGCTCCGTATAAACGCGGGCAGGGAGTGACATCGAAGAAAAAAAAGGGGGAAAAGAACGTCAAAGAGACGATAAAAATGCCCACGGGTATTACGACTAACGTACAACTGCCACAACTGGCAAAGCGTATGCGCATTCCGTATTTTAGAGGTGTCTTCATGCGTGACTCTTTACCGATCGGTGACATACTACGAAACGAGAGCGGTATTGTAAATTTTGACGATGCAGCGGGCTCCGTTACTTATTGGGTGGCGTATGCAAATAGGGGAAACCGCGTGATGTATTTCGATAGTTTCGGTAATCTTCAACCGCCGAAAGAGTTGGTGCGATATTTCGGGCCGAGCGTGACAAAGATTGAGTACAACCACATGTCCTTTCAAACTTACAATCAGAGCATCTACGGACAATTGTGTCTGCGATTTCTCCAGACGATCAATGAATCGGTACGAATTTAAAAGCCGACGGTGCCCGCGGAGACTCAGTGTTAATCGAACGGTTTTCCCGACATGTTTATGACATTCACGCTGACTGGGAAGAGCAGCACCTCGCGGTGCACTACTTTCCCGCCGTAGATTTGAGCGACGGTGACTACGAGCTCGGTCTAACAGTTTTTGAGACTTATCACACGATACCGAACGTGAATTCCTCGAATAATAAATTCTATTTGGACGAGGATGACACGGAAATTACGATTCCCGAGGGATCGTACGAGATACGAGCCATACACCAGTTTTTGAAACGTGCAATTTTACGGAAACGCCCGCGACGCGGCCGACGCGTAGCTAATTCCACCAGCGATAATCATACGTCGGACGCGGATATCACGCGAGAGGAGACCGCTCGCGCAAACGGTAACGAGGATGAGGACGAGGACGAGACTGTAAAATACCCGATGGTGCTCCGTGCTAATTACAACACGATGAAGAGCGAGATCAATTGCGCTTTCAGAGTAAACTTTAGCAAGCCTAACAACATTGGATCGTTGCTAGGATTCTCACCGAAGCGTATAATACAACCGGGAAAATGGCACCAATCGGATCTACCGATTAATATCATTAACATAAACATAATCCGCATAGAGTGTAACGTGACCGCGGGTGCGTACAGCAACGGTAAACGTGTTCATACGATACATGAATTTTTTTCGAGCGTGCCACCAGGATATAAGATATCGGAAACGCCAGCGCAGATCATTTATCTGCCGATCATCGCGCGGAGCATTACGGAGCTAACGATACCCGTCGAGGATCAAGACGGAAAATTGCTTGATTTTCGAGGAGAAGAGATCACCGTGAGATTGCACGTACGACGACAGCAGCGATGACGCGCGTGTGAGTGTGCGCTACATATGAGCTGCGCGTATTGAACGACTCAGAGCACGCAAGAGATAAGACTATCTACACTACAGTAGGGACCAACGATATCATTCAATCGTCACCATCATCATTATCGTCGTCAGGCTGCGCTAAAAACACAAAGAAGAAGTTGAAAGCATCGAACGTTGAATTTTTACAATCTTTGGGATTCGCGGTGCGAAATATCTGAGAAAACATGATCGATAGCCTTAATGTTGGAGGCGAGCCGGTCTTTGACGATCGCATCGTCAAGGTCGAGACCCACACGTACAACCCGTACGCCAATACAACGTTTGAGCATAGCGACGAGATACGAATACCCATACAACAGCAGGATCTGTATACGTTGCCATGTGAAAGTTTTCTCTACGTTGAAGGAATATTGAAGATAAAGAAAAGGAACGACGAGTCGCAGACAACGCTTGTAAATAATTGCGTGGCGTTCATGTTTCATGAAATCCGATATGAACTCAACGGCGTGCAGATTGATCGCAGCAGAAACGTTGGAATAACCAGTTCTATCAAGAACTATGTATCGCTAACGTATGACAGTGCTCAGATCATGCGGAATGCTGGATGGGACATGGGATCAGCCATACCGGAAGGATATTTCAACTTTTGCGTACCGCTCAAGACATTGCTGGGCTTTTGCGAAGATTACAAACGCGTGGTTGTTAACGCTCGTCACGAATTAATTTTGATACGAGCGCGTAGCGACAATAATACCATTGTGGGAAATCCGACGACGGAGCCGGAAGTCGAATTGTTTAAAATACAGTGGCGAATGCCTCATGTTACGTTAAACGAGGTCAACAAACTATCGATGCTACGCGCCTTGGAAAACGGGCGTTATCTGAGTATGAGTTTCCGTTCATGGGATCTGTATGAGTACCCCCTGCTTCAGAGCACAACGAAGCATTCATGGGCCGTCAAAACTGCGACTCAGCTAGAAAAACCGCGATATGTCATTTTTGCTCTCCAAACTGGCCGAAAGAATGTTATGTCTCGAGATGCTAGTTGATTTGACCACTGTAACTTGACCAACGTGAAACTTTATCTAAACTCTGAATTTTATTCATACGACGACATGAATCTAGACATTGACAAAAAAACGGTACGCCGTCCTGTTTGATATGTGTGCACGTTTCCGTAAAGCTTATTACGGATTCGAATGCTTTGAAACGTTGTTCCCCGTGGCCACATTCGTGACGCAAGGACCTTTTGTGGTCATTGATTGCTCGCGACAGAACGAGTCCGTCAAGAGCGCCACCGTGGATGTGCGAATAGAATTCGACTGCAAAGAGAATGTACCCGTGAATACTACCGCCTATTGCCAAATCTTACATGATCGCATAATTGAATACAGCCCTTTGTCGAACGTAGTGCGCAAAATCACGTAAATTGCACCGTCTGCAAATATTTCAATATAAGAGAGGAAGATGCATCGCGATAAGGTATAGTACAGATCGCTTCTTCGTTGGATCATGATCATGCCAACGTTTGTCGATCTGCAAGGATTCACCGTCGGAATGAAATTTGTCGTGAAGGAGGTGGCGGTGCTGAGAAACGGGGCCGTTCTTGCGCATTACATTTTTGAACGCCCCATGCCGTGCAATCTCCTCACAAAATTCGACAAGTCATGCGCTACCTGGTTGATTGCAAATCACCATGGATTACGATGGGAAGACGGAAACGTGCGGTACAGCATGGCTAAACGCCTAATTACATCGGCCGTGCTTGGTACAGAAGAGGATGATGAGACACCACCGACTCTCGTGTACGTCAAGGGGTCAGAAACTAGAATGGCTGGTGGATCTGTTTGAAGATTTTGCGAGAAAGAAAATAATCGTCGAGACACTGCATGCGGATTACGAAGACATCGAATCTTTAAATAATCTAGATGACACTAATACTATGCGATGCGGAAAGCATACGAAGAATTGCGCGTTACAAAACGTTGTTGTAATCTTAACTCTTGTCGATTACCACAGTATAATGAAAATAGGAAGTCGATTACCATAGTATTATGAAAATAGGAAGTCGCGAGTTAAACAGGAAAACGCGAGTCAGCATAACAGCTGACTGCGCGGCCAGACTCTCTACCGAGAACCGACGCGACCTAGAGAGGTTCGCGGAACGCTGACCGCGCAAGGACCCTGAACCGATCCCGCTTGACGACGATACGGGATAAATAGAGAGGAGGGCAGGGATCGGCAGGGCAGTTCAAAGTCAGAGTCCAAGTCAGTGACAATTGTAACGCGCAATAATGAGAAAGATTATTGTATATTAAAGGCGAACTTGAATTTATTAAAGTGTTCGAAAGTAAAAGTCATATCGAGTCTGTGAATTCTTTCCCGACTCCTCCACGGAACGACGATCCCCATACTCGTGCACGGAGCGGCACAACAACGTATTTAAAATATTTAATTGGTGGTTGAAACACGAGAAAGAAGTGTTATCTTTTTATAACCATAAATAAATGAATAAAAAATTATATAAAGGGCTTTCCATGCCAAATTGGTCGATCGCCGACCCTGACCCCTTTTGCTTTTGCTCTTAATTTTTTATCACAATCAAGTAACAAAAATAAGTTGTAACGATGCACCCCTGAGAATGCATCGTTCCGGCCGTTCACCAGCCGAGCCGCCCGACCGACCATCTGTCGGGCGAAGAACGGGGGCGGAATGCCCCCACATATTTTTTAAACTGTACAAAGTCGGCGCACTCGCCGCCGGATATCGATTCGGGACAAACGGATCGATATCCGTAAGCGCCCGAACAATATCGAGCGCGTTCGCGACGCCGGAGCGCTCGGCGCCCCTACTCCGGCCCGACATCCCCGCCACGTGCATCTCCGCGTAAGCGATACCCCCCGCTACCGAAATAACGAGCCCGGGGGGTATAAAAAGGCAACGAATTTGCCTAATTAGAAGACTCCGTCGTGAGCCAGCATTCCGACCAGACCTGTCCGCTGCTCACGACTTCCAGTCCCGATCCTGATCCTAGCAAATCACCAGCTTTGTCGACGAGGTTGAGAGTTCTCAGCCTCTATTCGGGAGTTCCCGTACGCCGACACCGCTATCCTGAAGTTTCCGGTCGTACCGGCGAGGTTGAGCGTACTCGTCTCTTCCGAGAGTTCTCGGTAACCGGTACCACCGTCCTTCCACACGTAAAGTCCACGTCTCGTACAAGAGCGTTCTCTGTACGCCGGGCGTACCCGGCCGTGGTCTTTTCCTTGACGTGCACCGGGCAGAGCGTGCTCTGTCCTGCCGGGTGTCCCCGGTTGCCGTCTACGTGTACTGCGGAGGAGAGTACTCCTCCCAGTCGGGAGTTCCCGATTGCACGCAGCATCCTAACATCCTGTCGGAATCCTCGCGTCGTGTATCCACTCGCCATTACAACGCGCTCGTCCGTACATCCCCGCGTGCTGTAATCCACGCCTAATCGCTCCGCGTGCCGTACCCGCCTCGCGCTATTCTTAGGTATTTTCGTGAATCCGGTAAATTAAGCGCCGCCTACTTACACGCGTTACTTACGCCCCACGCGGGCCATCGACCGCGCTACTTTCACTTTTCGCGACGCCCCACGTGGGTCATCGACCGCGACACGAAGCGTCCCGTCAACTACCGCCGTAAGCCGACCCCGCAGATCCGAGAAACTACCGCGCATCACCTTTTTATTTTTTATTTTTATACAAAAATTTACAAAAATTCTTGCGTCAATTACCAACATTTTAAGCTTGGTCCGATGATGGAAATATTTTTTTTTTTTCATTTTTTTCGAATTTTGAAAAATTATAAAAATATTTTCTTTGTGACTTTAGTCTATAATATATTAAGAAAATTGGGTAATTATTTAGTTTACACTCCTCACCTCCGATTTTGATGAACTTAGGCTTAATCGACGCGTTTTGGCTCAAAACGACCGAATCTGGCAGAAAAAAGTGTCGCTCTGCCTCGCGAAGCGAGATATTAACAGTTAAAGTTGACGACTATCGGGTTATGAAAGCTGTCATACCGACGAGATATAGCGACTGGTAGCGACATGAACATGCCCCCCGGGGGCATATGCGCATGCTCTGTGGCCACATGCGCATGCTCAGTGGCCGCACGCGCATGCAAAAGTGCGCGAATTTTAAACGTATGTATATATATAATATATTACTTGAATTTTAATGATAAATGAATATAAGTATGTATTAAATCTTCGCCTTACTAAAGAGATGAGTCTATAATATACTAAAAATAGATACAGAAAAGATTAGCAAGACCCTTACGCAAGGTAGGGTGTTGCCCCTCTCTCCACAATTACCCTCTTTGCCAACGCCTGTTTCACGACAGTTTTTTGTACCAAAGTAAGTCTTGTTTTTGTAATAGATGTTGCTTTTGCAATAGAAAAGTGTTATATCAAAGTCGGGGGGGCTCAGCCCCCCCGAACCCCCCTGGCCGGGGGCCTTGCCCCCTGAACTCCTTTTCGGGGGGCTCCGCCCCCTGCCCCGCCGGGGGGCTTCGCCCCCCTGGACCCCCCATTTGGAGTTTCGCGCTTACACGTACTACATGTTAAGTTATAAAGCGAGGTCTAAGCGAAGCTCCCAATGGGGGGTCCAGGGGGGCGAAGCCCCCTGGCGGGGGAAGGGGCGAAGGGGCGAGGGGGTCCAAAGGGCAAAGCCCCCGGCTAGGGCGGTTCGGGGGGGCGGAGCCCCCCCGACTTTGATACAACACTTTTCTATTGCAAAAGCAAGATCTATTACGAAAACAAGACTTACTTTGGTACAAAAAACTGTCGTAAAACAGGCGTTGGCAAAGAGGGTAATTGTGAAGAGAAGGGCAACACCCTACCTTTACCTAATCTTTTCTGTATCTATTTTTAGTATATTATAGACTCATCTCTTTAGTAAGGCGAAGATTTAACACATACTTATATTAATTAATACATATATACATACATACATACATACATACATAATACATACATACATACTGCGACCCGTTTTCCTTCGGTCTCGCCAGCCGAAGGGGCGCTGCCGCAAATTCACAAAAGAACAGACGGTAGCTCCGAGGTATCCGTGACAGAATTTCTTCGAGGTATCTACGGTAACAGATTCTTTCCGCTAGATATTCCGTATGGGCGCCAGGTGCGATTACGCGCACCACGTTTCGTCAATTCGATGCAAATATATATCTACAGCCCGAACGCAAGCTCAGGGCGTCGGTTACGTTGTTCGTTGTGAGGAGAGTAGGAGAGGGAGCGCAGCGCAATCAACACAAACCAACTAATAAATAACAGTATATTTCAAGTGTAGGGATCACGATATATAGCGAAGTCGGGCCGCCTCGCCGGCGACCGCCGCTCGAAGTAACGTCTCGAGCGCACGCTACCTTATTCGCAATCGCAAAGATACCGTATACACTACCCGCGGAACGCGAACCTCACACATACGAATCAGCCACGCATCTCATTCACACGAGATAAACGCGAGTCTCATGCTCTACAAGTTCTCTTACGCGAGAAGCATGCTCACGGCACGCGAATCGCCGTCACGCAGATTATCACACATGCACGCAAATTCACACACACTCGGCGACCCCGCTCGCGGCGTACGCTAAACGACCATGGATACGGCAAATAACCGGTAGACACGAAACGACATTTGTATAACGCAATGACACTTTTACACCGGTAACTAATCGGTATGCGCGAAACGACATCCCGGCGAGTGACCGCGACGATACTTGCATGCACGGTACGCGGCACTAATCGCGACTTTAAGCAACACAATGTATCCGCGGGACTCTTTTCGGGTACGCACGACAATTCACGCGCGCGCGAGAGCGCGGCGCAATATCTCACGGGGAGCGTTACCGCACCGCTCGCCCGTGGAATTCTCCCCGAACAGACGCGACAACGATACACTAATCGCGACTTTAACACAATAAACGCGAAATACCGGTAGTCTCGACACACTGACCGCGATATGATCATTACGACCTCGACGCTAGAAACAAACACTTAACGGTAACGAACACCATACGCGCAAAACAGCGATAGTCCCGACACAACGCACGCGGTACGGTAAACATAGCTTAGACGCAAGAAACACGAAATGACTGTCGGCCGCGCAAGAGTTTCCGGGGAGGGCTTCACAATATATTTTACAGGCACGATCTCGGCCGGGCTCACGACTACAAAGTTATTTCCGACGGAAGTCGGTATCAATCGAAACGGTAATCTAATCGATAATTGTATCTACTAATTGTCTAAGGCCATGGCCGAGATCGAGCCAACGAGAATACGGTAGCACCGGAGTGGAGATCTTACAATTCTGTTGCTCTCGCTGCTTTTCCGCTTTTCTGCTTCGGGGCTGCGTTTCGGGGGTGGCTCCTCGGCTAGCGCTGGCTCGACAGTGAAGAGCGGCCGGCCCGGCGAGATCACGTTGGGCCCCCGCGCATGCGCTCCAAGCTCGCGGTGTATCGTCCCGCCGATCCGTCGCGCGCGCCGCCGTGTTCGCGGCGCCGTTTCTGGTGCTTTCTGCCTGCCCGCGATCCTTTGAATCGGCTGCCATCAAGTGTGGGCCCCTCTCAGCTCTAGCCCGGCTGGCCAGGCCATGGCTATGCTGCTCGGTGTCCTTGATATCATCGGGGAGGCGTCCGGGTCGCTCACCCGCGCTGCAGTCGCGGTGTCGCGCCCTTCCTTGTGTGACGGTACGGCCCGGGGTGCAATGTGCGAGGCATTCTGCGCGTCTCCGCGGCGGTAGGCCCAAGTGACTCGCCCGTCGGCCAGCCATTCCGTTCAGCGTTCCCCAAGCCTCCTTCTCTCCCTCGTTGCGACATACGTCGTTACACCGGTCCTCTGTGGATCATCCGCTCCGGCACCACCTGTCGTATCTACAAAGCTCGCTCGCAAATTAATTAAATCGCGAATAACCCTCCCGTACTCCGGTCGAGGCGCCATTCCCGACCTTCCCCTCGGCCGAGCTACCGTCTGGGCGGTGGACGCGACAATGTCACGTCACAATACTTATATTAATACATACTTATATTAATACATACTTATTTTAATACATACTTATATTAATTTTTATTAATTTCGCTAATTTTAAATTTCGTGCATTTAACTGCGTGTGGCTACGGAGCATGCGCATATGGCCACGAGCATGCGCATATGCCCCCGCGAGGCATGTTCATGTCGCTACCAGTCGCTACATCTCGTCGGTATAACAGGAATCCTAACCTGAGAGTCGTCAAATTTAACGTTTAATATCTCGCTTCGCGGAGCAGAGCGACACTTTTTTCTGCCAGATTCGGTCGTTATGAGCAAAAACGCGTCGATTAAGCGTAAGTTCATCAAAATCGGAGGTGAGGAGTGTAAACTAAATAATTACCAAAAATTGTTTGGAAGGTATCGTTATTTATAAGGTTTGCTGGTAAACATATAATTATATGTATCTATAATTTATTTAATATCAAATTATTTGTAATGCACGCTGTTTTCGGCAAGATTCATTGTAGTAATCTTACTTTCCGTCGCAGCACCCCAAGCAAAAATGAAAAAAAGAGCCTCATTATCAAATTTTTGGTGTGATTTAGTTTGAGGTTATGGTGAATATTTGACGCAAATAAGCGATGGCGTAAAAAAAAACAATTCAATCGCTGTTGCAACCCATTCGATATTAAAAATTATTTCAAATATAAAGATTTGCGACGAGTATCTGTGATGTTATCTGAAAAATGGGACTTACAAAGAAATAGTTATTTATGTTCTCAGTGTAGAAAAACGATAACTAACAGTGACTTTGTTCCTTCAGCAGATACCGTTCCAGATAGAATGGGCGAAAATCTTTTTCCTTATGTTAGTGATTTGTCAGTTCAGTGCACTCAACAATCACAATTAAGTGTTGAAATAACACTGCCAGTAATGAATACAGCTTTTCAACTACTTGGTGTATCGTCAATTTCTAAAAAGGAAATAAACTCTTCAGTAGTTGATAAAAAAATTTATGAAGTGTATCATAATTTACGACAATCATTGGGAAGTACTAATGAGTCTGTTTTTTTGACCAAAGATGATTAGTAGGTAGTCTATGAGAGTTCTATATTTTCTGTGGGCGAGGGGTAAGCGGGGCAGGGGGGTTCCACGTAGTACCTAGAGGGACTCATAGATGGCGTTCGCGACCAAGATCACGGTCGATAATATCGATCGAGGTCACGCGAACTCTTTTACCATCTAAACTAGTCACGTGGTTTTTTTTTACCATCCGAATTAGTCCGATGGTACATACGATTGCTAACTGTTCGTAGATAACATACCGAACAAGATTTAATAAGTTGTTTATCTATTATACATATCGACGCGATGTTAGTTGCAAGCGTGCCCTATGAGGTGTTCTCTATGCCCGGTGGTGGTGGTGGGGGGTGTGGGGCCCGTGGGGCAAGATACCGGAGGGGGATCGTGCAATTGCGTTGATAGGTCCGCGTTTGAGAGGGAGGCAAAGGGGGAATTTAGGCGCGCTTGTCGGGACAGTGTAATATTTAAAATAACCTAAGGGTGATCGGCTATAATTTGTGACACCGACAATAAATTATCGTGACGTTGGTTTGTCTTTTCTTCTTTTCTTCTTTCTGTGGAGATCCCTTTGTCGAGGGCTTCGTGTTCGAACATGTTTCACGACGCCATTTTGGAGTTGTTAGGTCACGTACTACGTTTCTTTCTATCGTTCGACTCATTTCCCTTCGCGTTCTCGAACTTTCCTCCTCCTCCTCGGTATTTTAATATTTTAAATAATTTAATCATTTTATTAGTTCCTTAAATTTATAGTTTAAGAAAGAGACATTATCGCAACGCATAATTTAAACAAGGAATAGAGGAGAAAAAGGTGGAAGGAGAAAATAATTTAAAATTGTTTACCGTGTTATTGTACATTTATTCGTGTTGTACATTTATTCATATGAAATCTTCTTTACAAGATATGTGTGTTGCGAGGTTTATTAAAACTGAAAAAGAAAAAATACAATTAAGTATGTAAAAATGTATGCACAATTATATATGTATACAGGGTGTACCTAAACTGGCGATAAATATTTTAATGACAAATACTTTGTAACATTTTAAGACAAAAATTCTAATACGAAAATGCCGAGGCTATAATAGTTTTCAAATGAGAAAAGTTTAAAGATAACGAATGACAAGGTTAGATTTTCGCGCGCTCAGGGATGGTAACATGTTTTATTAGTTTTTTATTAGTTTTTACTAGTTTTTTATTAGTTTATACGGTTTGAATTTTAGTTTTTATTAATTCATACATTTTGTAATTTTAATTTAATTTAAAATTTTTCTTACCATTCGACGTAAAATAATATTTTGAAAAAATTTATTTAAAAATTATTTTGTGTGGGTTTTGATTAAGTACGCCCGTTTTGATTTATTTTACGTTACTTCTTTCTATTTTATTTTATTATGTTAACGTCTTTCTTTTCTAAACATTTAAGATTTTATCACAATTTTTAAGAAAGAGTAGAGAGTGGCTAGACTTATATCAGAATTGAATAAATAATCGGAATTAGCAATTTTTTGACCAATTCATTAAAAAGTTGGAACAAAAAATGATTTCATCGATTTGATCAATTTTTATCGCGGAGATTTATTACCATTATATAAATTAACCAATTAAACATGACATAATGACACATATCTTGAATATATTGAATTATTGAATAAATAATTCATTACGGACAAACAAAAATAGTTTCTTAATAAAACTTTTGAATTTATTTGAAACAATTTCACAATACTCAAAGGCATTTGATTCATGGAAGCACCTTTATCATTGGCCATGTTACCATCCCTGAGCGCGCGAAAATCTAACCTTGTCATTCGTTATCTTTAAACTTTTCTCATTTGAAAACTATTATAGCCTCGGCATTGTCGTATTAGAATTTTTGTCTTAAAATGTTACAAAGTATTTGTCATTAAAATATTTATCGCCAGTTTAGGTACACCCTGTATATACGCAAAATTTTGGTACTCACTCATTGTGCCGGTTTTTCCACGATTCATTTCAAGGGTCCATCGGATGTTTGTTCCCAATCGATTGGACATTCATCAATTTGATAATACTTATAAAAATCCGAATCCTTCCAAATCCAATGATGCTCCGATGTTTGAGGCACCATTTGTACATGCGGCTGGCTAATTGCGATCGATCTACTTGATTAACGTCTTGACCCACGTCTTGGTTTTTATCCACATTCGCGTACTCACGATCCAAAAAACATTTCGGTTTTGATGGTTTGGACGGTGGTTTGCGTTGAATGTTATACACAGAATGGTCATGGTCTAAAGATTTAGTTGAATACACTGTGTTGAAAAAATAATCTTGAACTACAGCACAGCATGTCTCAATATTAAAATAAACGTATTCCAAACACATATCTCGTAAATCCTCAATATCACAGGTCTGCAATACTTGATGTTTTGGACACCACTTGTTAGTTCGAGTGAGCACGTTTCGAAATCCAAGTTCTCGATCGCGAAGATTATGCACAATCGATGAACAATAATGTTTACCCATTCCCGCGTTGTCCATATTTAACAGTTACAGCGTGCTCGAATTTTTTCAAAACTCGATACGACGAGAACGTAACTAACTAACGTCCGTGCTCGCCGGAAAAACTAACTAAAATGCTGTAGATTTTATTTACCAAGGTTGAATTTTCTTGGAAAATTCTGGAAGCTTTCTTGGAAAATTCTGGAAGCTTTTGTCGAGGGCTGCATGTCGGGACATGTTACATTGCACTATTTGTGCCAACATTTTTGGAACATAGGTACATATAAAACAGCAGGGTATGGCGCGACTGATACCCGTCATGGTTTTTCTATTTCAAGAAATAACCCTTCATATCTTCGCGGCTGTAAGAAAAAAGCGTTATAGAATTGAGCGCCGATGACAGGCCGCTATAATTTATGACCAAGTATCGTGACGCCGAGATGTCGTCTTTACTTTATTTTTTTGTGAAGAACTTTTTATCTGGGCTACGTGTCCGGATATGGTATATTGCACTATTTGTACCAACATTTTGGAACATAGGTACATACAAAACAGCAGGGTATGGCGCGACTGATACCCGTCATGGTTTTTCTATTTCAAAAAATAACATCTTCGCGGCTGTAAGAAAAAAGCGTTATAGAATTGAGCGCCGATGACAGGCCGCTATAATTTATGACCAAGTATCGTGACGCCAAGATGTCTTCACTTTATTTTTTGTGAAGAACCTTTTATCTGGGCTACGTGTCCGGATATGGTATATTGCACCATTTTTGTGTCAAAATTTTTTAGAAACATATCCAGATTCAAATTTTAAGGGATGTTACTTCTCTTTACGATGCTCTTGGAAAGAGAGAGAAAAAGCGATAGACGAAAATGTATAAAAATGGAGAACTAAGGGCGTCAAAACCACAGAATGTGATTTGAAATCCAGCGCATCGGTCGAACAAGTGTATCAGTCGAGGAAAAATCTAACAGCAGGAAAGTGTGACGTGATTTAAAAATAGTGTGAAAAAGACATTTATCAATATTTTCTGTCATATTTTCTAATCGCAGGGTCATTATAAAAGAAGGTAAAAGAGAAATTAAAATAATATTTAATTTTTGTATAAGTTTAAAAAACGTTCTTGAAATTTACATATAGAAATGCGTCCACCAATTAAACCTGTGCCGCGTAAACTATTGGATGGAGTTCGCCCTCAAGACCACCCTGAACGCTACGGCACGCTTCTACAATGCATTTGCGTCATGGGATTGCAGCCATGTTACGTGCAATTACAGTCCCCACGCGTGCGGCTGTGTGAACGATGTTTTGAGCGTCGAGAACGGCCACGCGGTTTCACAAGGAAAGTGCGGTGGCACTCAATTTCATCTGCGTTATTTGACACACCCATTGGTGCGAAGACTGAGTGCATCGGCTGTGGGGAGGTGTTGATGCGTGCGAGATTGGCACGTAGGTGTCGTCAATGTATAGAGGCATATTTAGACCATGAGGAAATGTTTGCAAGAGCGGAGATACTGCAAAAAAATTGGGAGAAAGAAATAAGTAATAGGCATTAAGGAAGCGTTTAGGGAGAAAGAAAATAAGTAATAGGCATTAAGAAAGCGTTAATTTTATTTTATTATTAATTTCTAGAGGTGTAAAAAAATATATAATTATTTTCTATATACATATATCAGATTAATCTGAAATGCATGTATAGCTTTAAATCACTGAATCTTTCATAATCTTGATTTTTAATGATAGTGTTTGCTAACCACATAATTGTATAAAATATTTAATTAAAATACATGTATATTATGGTAAAAATTTCAAATATATTTTTTTTTTGTTTACCATTCCTCCCATCTTATATCATTAAGAAATTGCAATAATATTTTTTTTTAAATTATAATTCAGTTGCTACAAATTAATAATTATTAAAATATTTTAATATAATTTTAATACTTTTAATAATTATTTACTTTCTTTGATGCATATTATACTTATTACACTTAATCTACATCCTGCGAATTATCATTTTTAATAATTGTACTAAATTATTTTGCTAATATTAATACTTAATCTTACTACTAGGGAAGGAAAGCAGGAAGACAAATACATTAATAGAGTTACGTACATTTTTACAAAAATTTATTTTCATATATTTTACATATAAGAAACGAAATAAAAACAATTTAAAAATTGTATTTTTTAATTTTTACCACACTGTAGACTCACAAAATAACAGGGGAATCGAAGAAAACAAATGTTCTTATAAAAATATCTTATACATCGTATTATATGTATAAATCTGCAACATATAATATAACATTTTTTATTTTAATGTTAAAAATATTACATTTTTCTCCGCTTACCACATCGCTATCGCTATCATTTCGCATTCTATCCCACTCTTTACAATACTCCATCCATCCATTCCTCTCCCACTCTCATCCTTTTTACCACCATGCTAACGTACATCACCCCGTCTCAAGGCATTACGTAAAAGTTCATCCACAGCATAAGCTAATAGTTCACAATCTATGACAGAGGTTTTATTACAAACTTCACGCAAGATTTTGACAGCATCGTCTCTCTCAGCACCAAATAAACTACTTTGCAAACTATAAACAAATAGATCAAACCTCTCATTTACCTCATGCGTACTTTGACACAGCTTCAAATATTCATGCTCGACACAATGTTCGAGCTCAAATAAAAACAGTACGGTTGCCGGTTTAATGTACAAGCATGTGTCGCGTAACGTAAGTTTCACAATATTTTTACCGCGCATTTTAACGAGTTCCATTTTTAGTTCTTGCTATAAACGGTCGGACCACAAAAAACGACTATTGAAGGACAATAAACAGAAATAAACGGCTATCAAACCACCATCGAACCACTATCGAACCACTATCAATTCACCATCGAACCACTATCGAACCACTATCATCATTGGATTGCAGCCATGTTACGTGCGATTGCGGTCCCCACGCGTGCGGCTGTGTGAACGATGTTTTGAGCGTCGAGAACGGCCACGCGGTTTCATACGGAAAGTGCGGTGGCACTCAATTTCATCTGCTTTATTTGACACACCCATTGATGTGAAGACTGAGTGCATCGGCTGTGGAGAGGTGTTGATGCGTGCGAGATTGACACGTGGGTGTCGTCAATGTATAGAGACATATTTAGACGATGAGGAAATGTTTGCAAGAGCGGAGATACCGCAAAAAAATTGGGAGAAAGAAATAAGTAATAGGCATTAAGAAAGCGTTAATTTTATTTTATTATTAATTTCTAGAGGTGTAAAAAAATATATAATTATTTTCTATATACATATATCAGATTAATCTGAAATGCATGTATAGCTTTAAATCACTGAATCTTTCATAATCTTGATTTTTAATGATAGTGTTTGCTAACCACATAATTGTATAAAATATTTAATTAAAATACATGTATATCATGGTAAAAATTTCAAATTTATTTTTCTTTTTGTTTACCATTCCTCCCATCTTATATCATTAAGAAATTGCGATAATATTTTTTTTAAAATTATAATTCAGTTGCTACAAATTAATAATTATTAAAATATTTTAATATAATTTTAATACTTTTAATAATTATTTACTTTCTTTGATGCATATTATACTTATTACACTTAATCAACATCCTGCGAATTATCATTTTTTAAATAATTGTACTAAATTATTTTGCTAATATTAATAATTAATCTTACTACTAGGGAAGGAAAGCAAGAAGACAAATACATTAATAGAGTTACGTACATTTTTACAAAAATTTATTTTCATATATTTTACATATAAGAAACGAAATAAAAACAATTTAAAAATTGTATTTTTTAATTTTTACCACACTGTAGACTCACAAAATAACAGGGGAATCGAAGAAAACAAATGTTCTTATAAAAATATCTTATACATCGTATTATATGTATAAATCTGCAACATATAATATAATATTTTTAATTTTAATCTTAAAAATGTTACATTTTTCTCCGCTCACCACATCG
>JASTWR010001279.1:0-50170 GCA_030770355.1 Harpagoxenus sublaevis
AGCCAATCTATATGCATTAGAATGGTCATACGACAAATGTGATATCAGCCTTAAAGTCAATCTCCTAGGGCGCGTTCGGGAGACGCTATTAGCGCTAACAGCGTCATTCTATCTTTATCGCTCACCAGGTGTAAAACAAGGATGAGAACAAGCAAATAGCGCTAATACGCGCGCTCCGAACGCAGCCCTAGAAGTTAGCCGGACAATTTCGACTTTTACCTTTTTTTTATTACCAAATCGATTGTTAATCGTTTGTTATTGATTGTTAGACTAATTAGAACGTTTGTTAGTTAATAGTTTCTACGTAATCACGAAAATAATTTTTAGTGTTAATTTAGCCGGTAAATATAGAAATCTTTACAATTTTCGGTTCAAACCGGGGTCAATCGATGCGGAATCGTTTGTTAGTTTGAATATACTAATTAAAACGTTTGTTAGATCACGGTTTCGCTTAAAACGCAAAAAACTATATCGTTTAGCTGTCGGAGAGTGGGGGTGACACGTAGAATATGTGGTGGTTTCGGAACGCATTTGTCCGATACGTGTAAATAAAAGTTTATCAAAACGAAACGTGTGCTACGTGCTATTTAAGTATACCCATTTATCTTATCAGCTTTACTTGTCGGCTACATTTCACGTGCAAAAATATAGGTAAGTGTAAAAGGCAAATTTATTCTGAACTTACAATTAGTAAAAAGTATTCTTGCAATAAAAGAGATAGATTACAAAAGTAGAGGTAACCTAAAGTTGCATTTGAACAATTACATGAAATTATAGATTTATGAAATATAGAAATAAACTTATATTGTATGTACAAGTAGATATAAGTAATTTTGTTATCGTACGGAAACTCGCAGTTCAAACTAACTATAAAATTGCTTGCAGATGCTTGCTGTCATTGTGAATACAGATCAAAGAGGTAGGAAAGCAGTGGAATACCTCATGCATTTCCAAGTAAGTTAGAAAAGCTTTAGCGAAGCTACTTAATCTTGTACAAATCATATTAAAGTACACATTAAGGAAATATAAATATATTTTATCATTGTGTAAGGGTTGGAATCTGTCTTGGGACCGTTGCGTAACAGAGGAATATGTGCTCAAAGATACAGAAGAGAATCGTCAACTTCAACGAGATCTAGCACAAAAAGCGCAGCTTCAGCTGTACGTATTCCTGAAACTCTAATATTATACAAATTTTATGATTTATTATGAATTGGTATACTATTTTTTTTCTAATCAAACAGGGGTGCTTATATATATCGCCGCAAACGCAAGAAGAGAAGCCATAAGATGTCAAAGCGCTTAACCGAAAAGAGCATCAAGAACCTCGTCGTCCAGCGAGAAGCGGTAGCTGTCGAGCTGCATCGCCCGGATCTTCCGAAGATGGCAGTTCAGGCCAACACGCTGATTATGATACAGAAGTAAGTTTATTTTCAAGTTAGGGCTATGGCACACAAAAGAACTTAAGCAGTAAAACTTGAACAGTTAGCGAATGAGCCAATCACAGTCAAGACCTGTATTCAAGGCATAAACGTAATCGCTAGCGAATCTATACTGTTGATTTCCTTACTGCTTAGGTCTTACTGCTTAAGTTTTAGTCTGATTTTAGTATGTCAATCAATTATCCAGTTTAAATATTTACCATCTTTATTGAAACTATGTTTGAATACTATATTCTTTTAATTTAACAAACAAATTAACTTTACAGAATTAGTAGGCCAAACGTGGAACGTTTATGCAGCGTCTGCTTTATTTGGCTTTCAACAAGATGATATTCACTTCAAACTGTATTGAAAGAGATTAAGAGAAGAGGTTGCAAGTATCTTGTCACATGAAGATGTAACTTATGACGCAAAGTTTTCTGTTGTGGAGAATATTACCTCCAGACCAAATGAAGATCATCCAGCAATCAAGGTAAAGGAATCGACACATAATTTTAATTCTTGATCTTTTATTTAATATCTTATTCGAACATGTATATTAGAAATGTAACAAAGTTTAAGTTTGCTTAAAATATATTTTAGATTGAAGTTATAACTAAGACCAATGGTCGTGAGAAAGCTGTCGAGAAACCTATTATAAAAGGATATTATTATTCTGGAGGATAACACAGACTGAATCAAATATACAGAATTCCATAAGATTGCCCCTTTTGCTATGTCGGGCACTCGCAGCTTTATGGACGCAGTGCACGCTATTATTGGTCGTATGTTTGATTGCTTGGTAATTGCACTACCAGCTAACGAGGACGACTTAAGCTGGCTGATTCCAATTATAATTATGGCAACTGACAAAGAGGACCAACCGATACTTTCTGGTGAAATTCAAATGGAATACACAGTGCCAGAATTACCGGTTACAGATACCATTACAGTTAAATTTCACACTCCAGACCTGAGAAAGATATTATCAGCGTACGAATGTTAACGTTTAGAATTATACAAAAATATCCAGTATTGTTTGTAGCACGTATTTTATACCGCTATTTATTAATTTGCAGCATTATCGAAGATTTCCACTAATTCCACTATATTTATTAAATACCTGAAACAAAACAATAGCTTATTGTTTTGACAGTTGATGTAAATATTGCTTTTTTTCTTACATGTATAACAGGAGATGAGGTAATATGCTAAATCGAAATATATACGCAAGCCGTCCGCGACTTCTCTGCATATATTTACTTCGTTTACTGTTTTCTCTATTGTATTATTCACTTTATTCCGTTGAGGTTTCTCTGGGATATTCGTAAACTGCGTCGTAGTGAAATGCTGTGCCAAAGATTCTAGAATATTTATCACAGTAGGTTGCGCCGGAAATACAAGCTGAAATAAATATCAGTAATATATTTGCATGATATTTATTTTCAGGGAAAGATTAGTTTTTAACATAAATCACAATCTCATTATAGCTTATATCTGTAATATCTATTAAATAAAAAATCAATTACTAGCTTACCTTATTTTTATTACTTATTAGGTCATAATCCTGCTCTAGAATCCGTTTTAATGTGCTATCTATGTCAAGATCATCGCCTGGTTTCATACTGGTTCCAGATTGGCTATCACCACCGATGTGTTCATCGTCACTCGTTTCACCCATGTAATCAGAACTACTCTCTGTATCCTCTTCTGTGTTTACGTCCTATAAATTACATATGTAATTCTTATAAACTTTTGTTAATTTCGCAATCCTCGATCTGCAATATTATATGGAGTTTAAACCTTTCATAGCGCGGCAACGTTAAGAAAATTACGCCCTTACAACACGATAGTCAAACAGCGTTACACATATTTGTCAAGTTATTGCTACCGTCTCTTTCTATTATTAGATTATAAATGTTGTGGAACGTCCAAAATAAAATTTGTAAGGGCCGTTGCACACACAAAAACTTAAGCAGTAAGACCTAAGCAGTAAGGAAATCAACAGTATAGATTCGCTAACGCTTACGTTTATGCCTTGAGGTCTTGACTGTGATTGGCTGATTCGCTTACTGTTCAAGTTTTACTGCTTAAGATTTTTTGTGTGCCATGGCCCTAACTTGAAAATAAAACTTACTTTTGTATCATAATCAGCGTGTTGGCCTGAACTGCCATCTTCGGAAGATCCGGGCGATGCAGCTCGACAGCTACCGCTTCTCGCTGTACGACAAGATTCTTGATGCTCTGTTTCGGTTAAGCGCTTTGACATCTTATGGCTTCTCTTCTTGCGTTTGCGGCGATATATATAAGCACCCCTGTTTGATTAGAAAAAAAATAGTATACCAATTCATAATAAATCATAAAATTTGTATAATATTAGAGTTTCAGGAATACGTACAGCTGAAGCTGCGCTTTTTGTGCTAGATCTCGTTGAAGTTGACGATTCTCTTCTGTATCTTTGAGCACATATTCCTCTGTTACGCAACGGTCCCAAGACAGATTCCAACCCTTACACAATGATAAAATATATTTATATTTCCTTAATGTGTACTTTAATATGATTTGTACAAGATTAAGTAGCTTCGCTAAAGCTTTTCTAACTTACTTGGAAATGCATGAGGTATTCCACTGCTTTCCTACCTCTTTGATCTGTATTCACAATGACAGCAAGCATCTGCAAGCAATTTTATAGTTAGTTTGAACTGCGAGTTTCCGTACGATAACAAAATTACTTATATCTACTTGTACATACAATATAAGTTTATTTCTATATTTCATAAATCTATAATTTGATGTAATTGTTCAAATGCAACTTTAGGTTACCTCTACTTTTGTAATCTATCTCTTTTATTGCAAGAATACTTGGTAATACTTAAGGAGAGCTCCCTCCTCACCGATTTCGCTGAATTTAGGCTTAATCGACGCGTTTTTGCACAAAACGAACGAATCTGGCAGAAAAAAGGCCCGCTCGGCTCCGCGACGCGAGATATTAACTGTTAAAGTTGACGACTATCAGGTTATGAAACCTGTCATACCGACGCGATGTAGCGACCACGAACACGCTCCGCGGCCACATGCGCATGCTCTGTCAGCTCTGTGACCACATGCGCATGCTCAGTGGCCGCACGCGCATGCAAAAGGGAGCGAATTTTAAACGTATGCATACTTATAATGCATAAATATAAATATGTACTTTTCATATATCAACTATTCTCTGCTTTAACAAATTATTTCAGCTATAGATATTAAGCGTCGAAGTTAATGAAACAGAAATAATTTGTTAAAGCAGAGAATAGTTGGTATATGAAAAGTATATATTTATATACCAACTATTCATTGTACATATAAATATGTACTTTTCATGTACCAACACTATTCTCTGCTTTAACAAATTATTTTTGTTACAGATATTAAGCGTCGAAGTTAACGAAACAGAAATAATTTGTTAAAGCAGAGAATAGTTGGTATATGAAAAGTACATATTTATATACCAACTATTCATATAAATATGTACGATGAATAAGTACATATAAATATGTACTTTTCATATACCAACTATTCTCTGCTTTAACAAATTATTTGTTAAATAATTTGTTAAAGCAGAGAATAGTTGATATATGAAAAGTACATATTTATATTTATGCATTATAAGTATGCATAATTGCATACGTTTTAAATTCGCGCACTTTTGCATGTGCGTACGGCCACTGAGCATGCGCATGTGGTCGCGGAGCATGTCCGTAGTCGCTACATCGCGTCGGTATGACAGGTTTTATAACCTGATAGTCGTCAACTTTAACAGTTAATATCTTGCGTCGCGGGGCCGAGCGGGCCTTTTTTCTGCCAGATTCGTTCGTTTTGTGCAAAAACGCGTCGATTAAGCCTAAATTCAGCGAAATCGGTGAGGAGGGAGCTCTCCTTAAGTATTACCGAATACTTTTTACTAATTGTAAGTTCAGAATGAAATTTGCTTTTTACACTTACCTATATTTTTGCACGTGAAAAGCCGACAAGTAAAGCTGATAAGATAAATGGGTAATACTTTAAATAGCACGTAGCACACGTTTCGTTTTGATAAACTTTTATTTATACGTATCGGACAAATGCGTTCCGAAACCACCACATATTCTACGTCTCACCCCCACTCTCCGGCAGCTAAACGATATAGTTTTTTGCGTTTTTAAGCGAAACCGTGATCTAACAAACGTTTTAATTAGTATATTCGGAACTAACAAACGATTCCGCATTGATTGACCCCGGTTTGAACCGAAAATTGTAAAGATTTCTATATTTACCGGCTAAATTAACACTAAAAATTATTTTCGTGATTACGTAAAAACTATTAACTAACAAACGTTCTAATTAGTCTAACAATCAATAACAAACGACTAACAATCGATTTGTAATAAAAAAAATGTAAAAAGTCGAAGTTGTCCGGCTAACTTCTAGGAGATGTTAAAGGCCATCACACACAAAATGCATAGCGTAGCATAAGCATAGCATAAGACCGCTGGACCAATGAGCATCCAGCATATAGTCGCCATATTAATTTACATAAGATGCTCATTGGTCCAGCGGTCTTATGCTATGCTTATGCTACTCTATGCATTTTGTGTGTGATGGCCTAAAGAATCACTGCGCGGAAAGTTGCTGATTTGTGCGATTTGAAGTGACACGAGAGACTTGTTGTCCGTTGAGTATATAGCTTTCTCGAATAGTTACCTCGGCATAGATCTAGAAATCTAATCCAATTAGCGCAAAGCTTACTAAGCGCGATTCAGAGAAGCGGGTTCTTTACTTTTTATGTACATACATTTTATGGTAAAATATCCGTTGTGTTAACAATATTCGTTGAAATCAGCGAAGGAAGTCGTGAAAATAAGTTGTAATAATGTTTGCATTAGTGGTGCTCTCCGATGGCACATATCATGTGTGTTCATTGAGTGATATTTATGCTAGAAAAGGTAATAATTGCATGTTAAAGAAACCAAAGTTGCGGACAAAGGCATGCATAGTGATGTGTATGTTTTATACTAACATTAGGCCTGTCCGTTTTAGCTGAACTTCTTGCACAGTTCGTGCGTTGTATGTATCTGGTACGAAATTTCAGCACAATCAACCTAAATTAATATTAACCATGTAATGTCCCCAAAATAGCCAATATATCTTATGACCCTTCGGGGACAGTCCTCAATGTACACAAAGAAAAAGTGTCCCCAAAATATACAATTCCCATAAAATAATAACTTTGGGGACGTCCCTGAAATATACAATTTGTATATAAAACTTTGAGGACAGACCCCAATGGAGCCAAAAGTCCCCGAAGTAGCCAATGCGTATCAAAAATTGTCCCCTAAATCTACAATTGACATATATATGCAATGTATGCAATGTATGTATGCAATGTATGTATGCAATGTATGTATGTATGCAATGTATGTATGCAATGTATGCAATGTATGTATGCAATGTATGTATGCAATGTATGTATGTATGCAATGTATGTATGCAATGTATGCAATGTATGTATGCAATGTATGTATGCAATGTATGTATGTATGCAATGTATGTATGCAATGTATGCAATGTATGTATGCAATGTATGTATGCAATGTATGTATGTATGCAATGTATGTATGCAATGTATGCAATGTATGTATGCAATGTATGTATGCAATGTATGTATGTATGCAATGTATGTATGCAATGTATGCAATGTATGTATGCAATGTATGTATGCAATGTATGTATGTATGCAATGTATGTATGCAATGTATGTATGTATGCAATGTATGTATGTATGCAATGTATGTATGCAATGTATGCAATGTATGTATGCAATGTATGTATGCAATGTATGTATGTATGCAATGTATGTATGCAATGTATGCAATGTATGTATGCAATGTATGTATGCAATGTATGTATGTATGCAATGTATGTATGCAATGTATGCAATGTATGTATGCAATGTATGTATGCAATGTATGTATGTATGCAATGTATGTATGCAATGTATGCAATGTATGTATGCAATGTATGTATGCAATGTATGTATGTATGCAATGTATGTATGCAATGTATGCAATGTATGTATGCAATGTATGTATGCAATGTATGTATGCAATGTATGTATGTATGCAATGTATGTATGCAATGTATGCAATGTATGTATGCAATGTATGTATGTATGCAATGTATGTATGCAATGTATGCAATGTATGTATGCAATGTATGTATGTATGCAATGTATGTATGCAATGTATGCAATGTATGTATGCAATGTATGTATGCAATGTATGTATGTATGCAATGTATGTATGCAATGTATGCAATGTATGTATGCAATGTATGTATGCAATGTATGTATGTATGCAATGTATGCAATGTATGTATGCAATGTATGTATGCAATGTATGTATGTATGCAATGTATGTATGCAATGTATGCAATGTATGTATGCAATGTATGTATGTATGCAATGTATGTATGCAATGTATGCAATGTATGTATGCAATGTATGCAATGTATGTATGCAATGTATGTATGTATGCAATGTATGTATGCAATGTATGCAATGTATGTATGCAATGTATGTATGCAATGTATGTATGTATGCAATGTATGTATGCAATGTATGTATGTATGCAATGTATGTATGCAATGTATGCAATGTATGTATGCAATGTATGTATGCAATGTATGTATGTATGCAATGTATGTATGCAATGTATGCAATGTATGTATGCAATGTATGTATGCAATGTATGTATGTATGCAATGTATGTATGCAATGTATGCAATGTATGTATGCAATGTATGTATGCAATGTATGTATGTATGCAATGTATGTATGCAATGTATGCAATGTATGTATGCAATGTATGTATGCAATGTATGTATGTATGCAATGTATGTATGCAATGTATGCAATGTATGTATGCAATGTATGTATGCAATGTATGTATGTATGCAATGTATGTATGCAATGTATGCAATGTATGTATGCAATGTATGTATGCAATGTATGTATGTATGCAATGTATGTATGCAATGTATGCAATGTATGTATGCAATGTATGTATGCAATGTATGTATGTATGCAATGTATGTATGCAATGTATGCAATGTATGTATGCAATGTATGTATGCAATGTATGTATGCAATGTATGCAATGTATGTATGCAATGTATGTATGCAATGTATGTATGTATGCAATGTATGTATGCAATGTATGCAATGTATGTATGCAATGTATGTATGTATGCAATGTATGTATGCAATGTATGCAATGTATGTATGCAATGTATGTATGCAATGTATGTATGTATGCAATGTATGTATGCAATGTATGCAATGTATGTATGCAATGTATGTATGCAATGTATGTATGTATGCAATGTATGTATGCAATGTATGCAATGTATGTATGCAATGTATGTATGCAATGTATGTATGTATGCAATGTATGTATGCAATGTATGCAATGTATGTATGCAATGTATGTATGCAATGTATGTATGTATGCAATGTATGTATGCAATGTATGTATGTATGTATGCAATGTATGTATGCAATGTATGTATGTATGCAATGTATGTATGCAATGTATGTATGTATGTATGCAATGTATGTATGCAATGTATGTATGTATGCAATGTATGTATGTATGCAATGTATGTATGTATGCAATGTATGTATGTATGCAATGTATGTATGTATGTATGCAATGTATGTATGTATGTATGCAATGTATGTATGTATGTATGCAATGTATGTATGTATGTATGCAATGTATGTATGTATGTATGCAATGTATGTATGTATGTATGCAATGTATGTATTATTATGCAATGTATGTATGTATTATGCAATGTATGTATGTATGTATGCAATGTATGTATGTATGTATGCAATGTATGTATGTATGTATGCAATGTATGTATGTATGTATGCAATGTATGTATGTATGTATGCAATGTATGTATGTATGTATGCAATGTATGTATGTATGTATGCAATGTATGTATGTATGTATGCAATGTATGTATGTATGTATGCAATGTATGTATGTATGTATGCAATGTATGTATGTATGTATGCAATGTATGTATGTATGTATGCAATGTATGTATGTATGTATGCAATGTATGTATGTATGTATGCAATGTATGTATGTATGTATGCAATGTATGTATGTATGTATGCAATGTATGTATGTATGTATGCAATGTATGTATGTATGTATGCAATGTATGTATGTATGTATGCAATGTATGTATGTATGTATGCAATGTATGTATGTATGTATGCAATGTATGTATGTATGTATGCAATGTATGTATGCAATGTATGCAATGTATGTATGTATGCAATGTATGTATGCAATGTATGCAATGTATGTATGCAATGTATGTATGCAATGTATGCAATGTATGTATGCAATGTATGTATGTATGCAATGTATGTATGTATGCAATGTATGTATGCAATGTATGCAATGTATGTATGTATGCAATGTATGTATGCAATGTATGCAATGTATGTATGCAATGTATGTATGCAATGTATGCAATGTATGTATGCAATGTATGTATGTATGCAATGTAAGTATGTATGCAATGTATGTATGCAATGTATGCAATGTATGTATGTATGCAATGTATGTATGCAATGTATGCAATGTATGTATGCAATGTATGTATGCAATGTATGCAATGTATGTATGCAATGTATGTATGTATGCAATGTATGTATGTATGCAATGTATGTATGCAATGTATGTATGCAATGTATGTATGTATGCAATGTATGTATGCAATGTATGCAATGTATGTATGCAATGTATGTATGCAATGTATGTATGCAATGTATGTATGTATGCAATGTATGTATGCAATGTATGCAATGTATGTATGCAATGTATGTATGCAATGTATGTATGTATGCAATGTATGTATGCAATGTATGCAATGTATGTATGCAATGTATGTATGCAATGTATGTATGTATGCAATGTATGTATGCAATGTATGCAATGTATGTATGCAATGTATGTATGCAATGTATGTATGTATGCAATGTATGTATGCAATGTATGCAATGTATGTATGCAATGTATGTATGCAATGTATGTATGTATGCAATGTATGTATGCAATGTATGCAATGTATGTATGCAATGTATGTATGCAATGTATGTATGTATGCAATGTATGTATGCAATGTATGCAATGTATGTATGCAATGTATGTATGCAATGTATGTATGCAATGTATGTATGTATGCAATGTATGTATGCAATGTATGCAATGTATGTATGCAATGTATGTATGCAATGTATGTATGCAATGTATGTATGTATGCAATGTATGTATGCAATGTATGCAATGTATGTATGCAATGTATGTATGCAATGTATGTATGTATGCAATGTATGTATGCAATGTATGCAATGTATGTATGCAATGTATGTATGCAATGTATGTATGTATGCAATGTATGTATGCAATGTATGCAATGTATGTATGCAATGTATGTATGTATGCAATGTATGTATGCAATGTATGCAATGTATGTATGCAATGTATGTATGCAATGTATGTATGTATGCAATGTATGTATGCAATGTATGCAATGTATGTATGCAATGTATGTATGCAATGTATGTATGTATGCAATGTATGTATGCAATGTATGCAATGTATGTATGCAATGTATGTATGCAATGTATGTATGTATGCAATGTATGTATGCAATGTATGTATGTATGCAATGTATGTATGCAATGTATGCAATGTATGTATGCAATGTATGTATGCAATGTATGTATGTATGCAATGTATGTATGCAATGTATGCAATGTATGTATGCAATGTATGTATGCAATGTATGTATGTATGCAATGTATGTATGCAATGTATGCAATGTATGTATGCAAAGTATGTATGCAATGTATGTATGTATGCAATGTATGTATGCAATGTATGCAATGTATGTATGCAATGTATGTATGCAATGTATGTATGTATGCAATGTATGTATGCAATGTATGCAATGTATGTATGCAATGTATGTATGCAATGTATGTATGTATGCAATGTATGTATGCAATGTATGCAATGTATGTATGCAATGTATGTATGCAATGTATGTATGTATGCAATGTATGTATGCAATGTATGCAATGTATGTATGCAATGTATGTATGCAATGTATGTATGTATGCAATGTATGTATGCAATGTATGCAATGTATGTATGCAATGTATGTATGCAATGTATGTATGTATGCAATGTATGTATGCAATGTATGTATGTATGCAATGTATGTATGCAATGTATGCAATGTATGTATGCAATGTATGTATGCAATGTATGTATGTATGCAATGTATGTATGTATGCAATGTATGTATGCAATGTATGCAATGTATGTATGCAATGTATGTATGCAATGTATGTATGTATGCAATGTATGTATGCAATGTATGCAATGTATGTATGCAATGTATGTATGCAATGTATGTATGTATGCAATGTATGTATGCAATGTATGCAATGTATGTATGCAATGTATGTATGCAATGTATGTATGTATGCAATGTATGTATGCAATGTATGCAATGTATGTGTGCAATGTATGTATGCAATGTATGTATGCAATGTATGTATGTATGCAATGTATGTATGCAATGTATGCAATGTATGTATGCAATGTATGTATGCAATGTATGTATGTATGCAATGTATGTATGCAATGTATGCAATGTACGTATGCAATGTATGTATGCAATGTATGTATGTATGCAATGTATGTATGCAATGTATGCAATGTATGTATGCAATGTATGTATGCAATGTATGTATGTATGCAATGTATGTATGCAATGTATGCAATGTATGTATGCAATGTATGTATGCAATGTATGTATGTATGCAATGTATGTATGCAATGTATGCAATGTATGTATGCAATGTATGTATGCAATGTATGTATGTATGCAATGTATGTATGCAATGTATGCAATGTATGTATGCAATGTATGTATGCAATGTATGTATGTATGCAATGTATGTATGCAATGTATGCAATGTAATGTATGTATGCAATGTATGTATGTATGCAATGTATGTATGCAATGTATGCAATGTAGTATGCAATGTATGTATGCAATGTATGTATGTATGCAATGTATGTATGCAAATGTATGCAATGTATGTATGCAATGTATGTATGCAATGTATGTATGTATGCAATGTATGTATGCAATGTATGCAATGTATGTATGCAATGTATGTATGCAATGTATGTATGTATGCAATGTATGTATGCAATGTATGCAATGTATGTATGCAATGTATGTATGCAATGTATGTATGTATGCAATGTATGTATGCAATGTATGCAATGTATGTATGCAATGTATGTATGCAATGTATGTATGCAATGTATGTATGCAATGTATGTATGTATGCAATGTATGTATGCAATGTATGCAATGTATGTATGCAATGTATGTATGTATGCAATGTATGTATGCAATGTATGCAATGTATGTATGCAATGTATGTATGCAATGTATGTATGCAATGTATGTATGTATGCAATGTATGCAATGTATGTATGCAATGTATGTATGCAATGTATGTATGTATGCAATGTATGTATGCAATGTATGCAATGTATGTATGCAATGTATGTATGCAATGTATGTATGTATGCAATGTATGTATGCAATGTATGCAATGTATGTATGCAATGTATGTATGCAATGTATGTATGTATGCAATGTATGTATGCAATGTATGCAATGTATGTATGCAATGTATGTATGCAATGTATGTATGTATGCAATGTATGTATGCAATGTATGCAATGTATGTATGCAATGTATGTATGCAATGTATGTATGTATGCAATGTATGTATGCAATGTATGCAATGTATGTATGCAATGTATGTATGCAATGTATGTATGTATGCAATGTATGTATGCAATGTATGCAATGTATGTATGCAATGTATGTATGCAATGTATGTATGTATGCAATGTATGTATGCAATGTATGCAATGTATGTATGCAATGTATGTATGCAATGTATGTATGTATGCAATGTATGTATGCAATGTATGCAATGTATGTATGCAATGTATGTATGCAATGTATGTATGTATGCAATGTATGTATGCAATGTATGCAATGTATTTATGCAATGTATGTATGCAATGTATGTATGTATGCAATGTATGTATGCAATGTATGCAATGTATGTATGCAATGTATGTATGCAATGTATGTATGTATGCAATGTATGTATGCAATGTATGCAATGTATGTATGCAATGTATGTATGCAATGTATGTATGTATGCAATGTATGTATGCAATGTATGCAATGTATGTATGCAATGTATGTATGCAATGTATGTATGTATGCAATGTATGTATGCAATGTATGCAATGTATGTATGCAATGTATGTATGCAATGTATGTATTGTGTGAACGCGCGCGATGGTTGGTCAGGAGCAGGAAGATCAGTTCGGTATCACGACGGAAAGTCTGATTTTAATATCACTCAACATTTATTATTTCAAAGTTTACAATACGGTTTTCGATTAATCACGGTTTCGTTACAGATTCACTACGACTTGCGAGAGACGACGTTATCTGTTACGAGCGAGAACGAACAATTAGGTTTTATTACCGCGCGACACTCATTTATAAGCTCGGCTCAGGTGTGACGTCTCATCCATCGGACCAATGGAAACGCTGTCTTTTTAATAATTAGACAGTCACCTGTGAGAATCGCGTTGCATTGGGCTGGAGTTTCTTACGTTACATCTCCATGCCAATTTCCGACGCGGGGTTGGTGGATGAGGCGTCACGTGATGGAGGCGCACACGCTTGGCGCGCTCCGCGGTACGTTAATCGTCCTGACTGCCGTTGGTTGTTGTCAACTTCGCAGCATGTCCTTTCGACTTTATCCATGACAAGCCAACGACAAACAGGAGAAAAAAGGCACGCAAACACAATTTCTCCTCTGGAGATAGAATTCTCTCGAACATGTCTCGAGGAGAGAAGCCGTCGAAATTCCTTTGTGTAATGACTCGAATGATGATAATAAATTTACATGCGGCAGTTAGACTTGATGTTAATATTATCTAAAATATATTTGTGGATGATTCCTAATATATATCCCGTTACATGTATATCACTGTCTATAATTCACGAATGGTATAGTTGCTACATATATAAGCAATTATTGAAGAGATGTGTTTTACCAAACACATCGATACAAATATATATATGTTATATTCAAAGTGCTTCAGATATATGTTTAATCTACAAATTGCTCTATTCGGACATCCCGCCCGCCTCGGTACGTAGTGACGATTGATTTCGCGTGATGGCCCCATATGTCTGGTCAGGGTGAGTTGCGATCGATGGCCATCGAGATCTTCGATGCCGCGGTCGACGCGCGTGTTGGAATGCGCGGCCGGGAATGCGCAGTAGTCAGTCGATGCCGTGTGTTGATCTATGCAGGATCAGCTGATTTAAGCAAACAAGTGACAAGTTTCATTCTGTGAACAGAGTGCGTGATTAGTGATAGATTAGTTTTCCGCGGTTGATACGGGAAGCAAAACAATCTTTGTGAGTGGCCGCGTAACCTCTGTCGTCGCCGTCCGGACGGTGACAACGCGGACGATGCCATCGTCGCCAGGATGCAACGAGGTGATGCGTGCTAAGGGCCATCTCGTAGGCGGTGTCGTCTCGCTTTTAATGAGGCACAAGGCCCCGATTTCCGGTGCAACGCTCGTCTTCCACCATTTTGGCCGTGATGCTAGGCTCTGGACATATTCGCGAGCCCATCGCTGCCAAAAGTGGTCTCGCATGAACTGCACGTGTTGCCATCGGTCGAGCCGAGTGACCGCCGTGTCGTCGAGGGCCGGTTCCGGGATGGCGATGAGCGGGCTCCCGATGAGGAAGTGGCCCGGAGTCAGTGCCGTAAGGTCGTCGGGATCGTCGGACATTGCTTGCAGTGGGCGTGAATTGAGGCAGGCTTCCACTTGTGCGAGGAAGGTGGACATTTCCTCGAATGTCAGCCTTGTCTCGCCAATCACTCTCCGAAGATGGTGCTTTGCCGACTTCACGGCGGCTTCCCATAGCCCTCCAAAGTGAGGGGCGGCGGGGGGGGTTGAAGTGCCAGCGTGTCTCCTGTCCGAGAGTGATGTGCGCGATGCGACGGCCGTCGGAGGTGGAGGCTCGGAAGAGGTCTCGCAGCTGACGGTCGGCTCCCACAAAGTTGGTGCCGCAATCGCTGTACACCTCACTGCACACGCCGCGGCGTGAGGTGAATCGTCGGAATGCGGCAAGGAAGGCGTCGGCGGAATAATCCGACGCGACTTCTAAATGCACGGCTCGGGTGCTCATGCAGACAAAGACGGCAATGAATGCCTTATATGCCTTGTGACCTCGGCCCTTTGAAGTTCGAAGCTGGATTGGTCCAGCATAATCCAGCCCAGTTTGGAGAAAAGGCCGCGAGAGTGTGATTCGGGCGCCAGGTAGATTGCCCATTGACGGCTGTGGATTTGCCGCCCGCCAACGAGCACATGTGACACATCGATGCAGCAGTTGTTTCACCACGGCTCGTCCTTGAGGTAGCCAGTACTGCTGACGGACGGTGCTGAGGGTGAGTTGAACACCGCCGTGCAGTGTTCGTCGATGGCAGGAATCCACGATAAGTCGAGTGAGCCACGACGTCGGCGGGATGATTGTCGGGTGGCGTTCATCGAAGGTAAGTATGGAGTGTTTCAGGCGGCCTCCGACTCTGAGAATTCCGTGAGCGTCGAGGAAGGGATTCAGCGGGGCGAGCGGACTGCGATGATGAACAGTTCTCGTGCCCTTGAGTGTTGTGATCTCGGTATTGTAGTGGCAGTGCTGGACGGTGCGGAGCCAGTGGTGAAGTGCCCGAGTGACCTCCTCGGGAGTGAGTGCAGTTTTCTGAGGGTGGCGCCAGCGAAGGCACCACGCCGTCACTCGAAGAAGCCGCTGCAGCCCGGAGAAGCGACTCAGCAACTCGGGCTCGGTCACCTTCACGATGGCGGTGCTGCAGGACACTCTCTGCTCCCCGGTGTCCTCGTCAAGGTCCTCACTGAGCTCGCTCGGCCAAGAGGACTTAGGCATTTTGAGCCAATCAGGGCCGCTCCACCACAGAGGATGATCAAGGAGTTCGCGCGGAGAAATGCCGCGCGAGGCACAATCGGCGGGATTCTCACTCCCCGGCACATGGTGCCATCGGGCTTCCGGGAGGCGCCGTTGTATGTGAGATACACGATTCGCGACGTACGTCTTCCACCGCGAGGGATGACCACGAATCCAGTGGAGGGTCACCGTGGAATCCGACCACAAGTGAGTTTCAGCATCCGTCAGCTCCAATGTCTCTTGAACGTGATGCGCGATATCAGTGAGGAGGGCGGCGGCCGAGAGTTCGAGGCGTGGGAGTGACACTTGTTTTAACGGGGCCACCCTCGTTTTGGCAGCGAGGAGGTGCACCTGAGTGTCCTCGGACGCGGTTGTTGCGCGGAGATAGACTACAGCCGCGAAGCCGCGTTCCGACGCGTCGGCGAATCCGTGGAGTTCGAGCCAAGCCTCGCTCACTCCGACACCGATCCAGCGGGGAATCCGCACCACCTCGAGGATGGGAAGCTCGGCGATGAGCTCATGCCACACGCGCGCGTCGGCTGGTGGAAGTGGAGTGTCCCATTCGAGTTTCTGCATCCACGCGGATTGCATGAGGATCTTTGCGCGAGCTATGACGGGAGCGAGCCATCCGAGCGGATCGAACAGTCGGGCGGTTTCGGCTAGTGCGGTTCGCTTCGTGAATGTGGTGACGACGCGTGACTTGATCCGGAACGCGAAACTGTCCGTGCCTGTGAACCATTGCAGGCCGAGAGTAGAGTGACTCTCGAGCTCCCACGCGTGTGACGTTTGGTGTAACCGGTGCGCGTGAGGAATCCCGTCGAGCACGTCCTCATTATTGGCGGCCCACTTACGGAGCGGGAATCCGCCCGCCATGCATAACTCGCGAAGTTGCGTCTGAAGGACGATCGCGTCGCGGAGGGTTGACGCGCCGGTGACGACATCATCCACGTAGCAGTCGTCCCCAAGGGCCGCCGCCCCCTGAGGATATCGAGCTCGCTCGTCCTTGGCTAGTTGCCTGGTGGATCTTATGGCAAGGAACGGCGAGCTTGCCATGCCGTATGTTACCGTGTTCATTCGGTAGTCGAGCGGCTCCCTCGTCGGGGTCGGGCGCCACACGATACGCTGATAGTCACGGTCGTCGGGATGCACCAACACCTGACGATACATCTTTTCGATGTCTGCTATCATCGCGAGGAAATGACGACGCCATCGTTGCAGGACGTCGGCCAGCGGCGGCACAAGATTCGCGCCCACGTGCAAGAAGGAATTGAGAGTCTCGCCCGTCGCCACACGTTGTGACCCGTTAAAAACGACGCGGAGTTTGGTGGTGGTACTTGCCTCCTTGAGGACACCGTGATGCGGTAAGTAAACGACTGGCTCACCTTTCTTTGGAGCGGCTGCCGCCGTCATGTGCTCAAGGTCCTCGTATTCTTCCAGGAAGGCCTGGTACAGCTTGCCAAATGTGGGATCTCTGGCGCTCTTCCGTTCCATGGACGCGAGGAGGTGCAGTGCAGCATGACGAGTCTCGTGCAGATCCGCTGGAGGGGCCGTCCACGGGAGACGCACCATGTACCGTCCCGACGGTAGCCGGGTGTGAGTTCGCACAAAGTGGTCCTCGCACTGTTGCTCGGAAGGAGTCAGGGCCGCGACCGGCTCGGCCTCCTCTTCCTGTTCCCAGAATTTTTGCACCAGGCTGGTGAGCTCGTGGTCGATGGTGGCTTGGCAGGAGGAAGTTCCGTGCAGTGAGGCTGCCGTTGCGCCACCGGAGATGATCCAGCCAAAGGCGGTGCGCTGGGCAATGGGCGCTTCAGGATCGCCTTTTCGAAGGCCCTCCTCGAGGATGACGGAGCAGACCTCGGCTCCGAGCAACAGCTCGACTGGATCAGTGGCCGAGAACTGAGGATCCGCCAATTGAAGGTTGAGGAGATGTGGCCAAGAGTCGATCTGTCGCAGGCCTGTGCCATGGTAGAGCGACAGGTGCGGCAAAACGACGGCGACCGCTGTGACGGTTGCTCCAGTCACATTGGAGGTTAGCTGCAGGGTGACCTTTCCTCGAGCCTGGCCGGAATGAGTCCCTCCGATGCCGAAGATGGCGAAGGTCGACCTGGAACGCTGCAGCTTGAGACGTTGCGTCAGTGTCTCGGAGATCAGTGAGACCTCTGAACCCTGGTCTATCAAGGCTCTCACCGGGTGTTGGGTACCATGGTGGTCGGTGATGGAGAGGCGTGCGGTGGCCAGCAGAATGGCCTTGCGATCGTCGCCATGCTGCCCTGCCGTGAGTGTGCTGGCCTCGACGATCGCTGGTTTGGAGGTGGCGTCATGGAGCAGCGAATGGTGCTTCGCATTGCAGAGGATGCACGTCTTGGTCGACGGACACTTGGCAATTAGGTGGTTGCCTAAGCAGTTAGAGCAACGATTATTGCTCTCGATGAAGGTCTTCCTCTCGCTCGGAGTTTTTGCTCGGAAGTCACCACAGCCCATCAGAGAGTGTGAGCCCTTGCACACCACGCAGCTGCCAGGCCCAGAGGTCGTCCTGGCGTGGTTCGACTTCGCGGATCGTATGCCGCTGACCTTGGTTTGGCCGGTCTTGGGCTCACCCTTAGAAGTGACAGGCATGAGGGCCTCGAGCGAGCGAATCTTCTCGATGACGAAGGTTCGGAAGGTGTCGTACTCGGGAGGCTTCGACGAGGTCCGGATGGTGGTCTCCCAGTCCCGCCGAGTTTGCTGATCAAGCATCTCGACCGCGATGTGGACAAAGAGATCCATGCCATGTGTGGCGATCGGTCGCCCGAGGCTCTCCTGAGCATTTACGGTGTTCGTCATGTCGTGGAAGATCCGTCGCAACTCGGTCGCAGATTCGCTCTTCATCTTGACGAGAGACGTAAAGGCGGAGAAGTTGGAACGCACCAAGACTCGCTGATTTTCGTAGAACTCCCGGAGCGTGGCCCAGGCTCGCTCGAAGTTGCCTTGAGTTAGCGGTAGATCTTTCACTAATTTTGCTGCTTCACCTTTCAGGGATGTTCGTAGATAATGCAGCTTCTCAACGTCAGTGGTCGTGGGATGTCGATTGACGACGGAGAGGAACAGGTCTCGGAAGGAAAGCCAGTCCTCAATGGCACCAGAGAACTCAGGCAGATTGATGCGCGGCAGGAGGTTGTGCGGAGTGGCTTCTCTGGCCGAGGCGTTTGCTGCATTGCCACTCTCCACCGCTTGCGTCAGAGTGGTTGCCCAGTCCTTCAGGGTGCCTCGTTGAAAAATGTAAGTAGTCTCTGTTGTCTCGTATAGATCTGTCTTGTAGTAATCTGTCTCACCGAGGTTTTCAGAGAATCGCATGCAGAGTTCGTCATGTTGGTCTTGAAATTTTTCCCAACTGGAGTCCAGCGTTTTTACACGAGCCTCAAGGATGCCTGGAGACACATTGGATCTGCCCAGCTTTCTCGTGTTCTCAGTTGCTCGGGATATGCGAGTGAACAACTCTTGTTGCCTCATGATGAGAGCATTCATGTCGAGACTCATATTGATTTCTTCGCAGGTTTACTGGAGCTGACCGAAGCACGCACTCAAGCACTGTACCCGGACGCGGAACGCGGATCCGGCTCGAAGGACCAAAAAATGTGTGAACGCGCGCGATGGTTGGTCAGGAGCAGGAAGATCAGTTCGGTATCACGACGGAAAGTCTGATTTTAATATCACTCAACATTTATTATTTCAAAGTTTACAATACGGTTTTCGATTAATCACGGTTTCGTTACAGATTCACTACGACTTGCGAGAGACGACGTTATCTGTTACGAGCGAGAACGAACAATTAGGTTTTATTACCGCGCGACACTCATTTATAAGCTCGGCTCAGGTGTGACGTCTCATCCATCGGACCAATGGAAACGCTGTCTTTTTAATAATTAGACAGTCACCTGTGAGAATCGCGTTGCATTGGGCTGGAGTTTCTTACGTTACGTCTCCATGCCAATTTCCGACGCGGGGTTGGTGGATGAGGCGTCACGTGATGGAGGCGCACACGCTTGGCGCGCTCCGCGGTACGTTAATCGTCCTGACTGCCGTTGGTTGTTGTCAACTTCGCAGCATGTCCTTTCGACTTTATCCATGACAAGCCAACGACAAACAGGAGAAAAAAGGCACGCAAACACAATTTCTCCTCTGGAGATAGAATTCTCTCGAACATGTCTCGAGGAGAGAAGCCGTCGAAATTCCTTTGTGTAATGACTCGAATGATGATAATAAATTTACATGCGGCAGTTAGACTTGATGTTAATATTATCTAAAATATATTTGTGGATGATTCCTAATATATATCCCGTTACATGTATATCACTGTCTATAATTCACGAATGGTATAGTTGCTACATATATAAGCAATTATTGAAGAGATGTGTTTTACCAAACACATCGATACAAATATATATATGTTATATTCAAAGTGCTTCAGATATATGTTTAATCTACAAATTGCTCTATTCGGACATGTATGTATGCAATGTATGTATGCAATGTATGCAATGTATGTATGCAATGTATGTATGTAATGTATGTATGTATGCAATGTATGTATGCAATGTATGCAATGTATGTATGCAATGTATGTATGTATGCAATGTATGTATGCAATGTATGCAATGTATGTATGCAATGTATGTATGCAATGTATGTATGCAATGTATGCAATGTATGTATGCAATGTATGTATGCAATGTATGTATGTATGCAATGTATGTATGCAATGTATGTATGTATGTATGCAATGTATGTATGCAATGTATGTATGTATGCAATGTATGTATGCAATGTATGTATGTATGCAATGTATGTATGCAATGTATGTATGTATGCAATGTATGTATGCAATGTATGTATGTATGCAATGTATGTATGCAATGTATGTATGTATGCAATGTATGTATGCAATGTATGCAATGTATGTATGCAATGTATGTATGCAATGTATGTATGTATGCAATGTATGTATGCAATGTATGTATGTATGCAATGTATGTATGCAATGTATGTATGCAATGTATGTATGTATGCAATGTATGTATGCAATGTATGTATGCAATGTATGTATGCAATGTATGTATGTATGCAATGTATGTATGCAATGTATGTATGTATGCAATGTATGTATGCAATGTATGTATGTATGTATGCAATGTATGTATGCAATGTATGTATGTATGCAATGTATGTATGTATGCAATGTATGTATGCAATGTATGTATGTATGTATGCAATGTATGTATGCAATGTATGTATGTATGCAATGTATGTATGTATGCAATGTATGTATGCAATGTATGTATGTATGTATGCAATGTATGTATGCAATGTATGTATGTATGCAATGTATGTATGCAATGTATGTATGTATGCAATGTATGTATGCAATGTATGTATGTATGCAATGTATGTATGCAATGTATGTATGTATGCAATGTATGTATGCAATGTATGTATGTATGCAATGTATGTATGCAATGTATGCAATGTATGTATGCAATGTATGTATGCAATGTATGTATGTATGCAATGTATGTATGCAATGTATGTATGTATGCAATGTATGTATGCAATGTATGTATGTATGCAATGTATGTATGCAATGTATGTATGTATGCAATGTATGTATGCAATGTATGTATGTATGCAATGTATGTATGCAATGTATGTATGTATGCAATGTATGTATGCAATGTATGTATGTATGCAATGTATGTATGCAATGTATGTATGTATGCAATGTATGTATGCAATGTATGTATGTATGCAATGTATGTATGTATGCAATGTATGTATGTATGCAATGTATGTATGTATGCAATGTATGTATGTATGCAATGTATGTATGCAATGTATGTATGTATGCAATGTATGTATGCAATGTATGTATGTATGCAATGTATGTATGCAATGTATGTATGTATGCAATGTATGTATGCAATGTATGTATGTATGCAATGTATGTATGTATGCAATGTATGTATGTATGCAATGTATGTATGCAATGTATGTATGTATGCAATGTATGTATGTATGTATGTATGTATGTATGCAATGTATGTATGTATGTATGTATGTATGTATGTATGTATGTATGTATGTATGTATGTATGTATGTATGTATGTATGTATGTATGTATGCAATGTATGTATGTATGCAATGTATGAAATATAATGTTTTATATTGGACATGATGTTAATAAAGATATTATATTAGATGGGATAATAAAAAAATGATTTAATATTTCATATTATATACTTATGTATTTCATATTTTATTTTCTACATATTTTTCTTAAATGTATTTTATACTTATATATATATATCATATATATCATATTTATATTTCGTTTTATACATATTTTTTACTATTATACTGTATTTACACTTGTATGTAATATATATTTTTATGTTCTACATATTTTTTATACAGTAAAAATAAATGTCTTTATATATTAAATCACGTTGTCCTTGTGTATCCATGAATTGTGCGATCCGTCGAATCCCAGCCATTTCACATAAACCTCGTCACCTCTCCTGCGAAGTACTTTCTCCACGAGATACACGTCTGGATAGGCCGCGCGATGCAGCTCGTGCTCGTAGAATCCTCCGGTGACAGATTTTCCTCGATAGTCTTCGAGTAGATAGGTAACGGGATTAGTACGCTGCACTTTAACAATTTTAAAAACCTCGGTCGTCCAATTCGGTGTGTAACCTTTCTCGAAAATTGTCTTGTACTTGCTGACGCGTACCGGGTCGCCTACTTTGAACTTTGCCGGACCCGCGATCTTTATCTCGCTGTACACCGTGTTCAAGAGTCTTTCGGCGATCGCGGGAGTAACGTCGACGGGCCGCACGCCGATCGTTCGATGCTTGCGCGCGTTGTAATCCGACACGAGTCGCGATAACGCGTCGACCCACTTGTAAGTCCCATTGAGCGTAAACATCTTCCACATGTCGTTCTTCAACGTGCGATTGAATCGCTCGACGACCGATGCTTTCATCACCGAATATGTAGAATAATGATTGATGCCGTGTTTTCTCATGAGACGCTGCACGTCAGCGTTGTAAAATTCCTTCCCCATATCGGTTTGCAAGTTTTTCGGACACCTCTTGCTGTCTCGAATTATCTTAGCGATAACATCGGCTGTCTCGCTTCCGCCTTTACTCTTGAGTGGCACGGCCCACGCTCAGCACATCGATGACGGTAAGTATGTAGTGGTAGCCTCTATTGAAACGCGAGTACGGACGCATCTCGACGATGTCAGCCTGCCACAGGTCATCGTACCCACGCACGATGACGCGTCTTCGGGGAAAATTTCTTCTCGCCGGTGCGTGCAGTTCCTCGACGAGTCGTCGCTTCTCGATATTTTTACGTCCATCGGATTTCGACGATGTCATGTTTTTTTTTTTTTTTAACGGTGCGTAATAATACGCGCAAAGAAATTATATCTCAAACTTTTTTTTCTGTCTTTAACCAATGACATTCAATCAGCCATTTATTTCCGTTCATCATCGCTCAATAGCGATTTCTTCAGTTCTTTCAGCTCTTCGTCGTCGTCGTCGTTGGCTTGTCGTCGTCTATTTCTGCTCATTAACCGTTCACAGCTGTTTCTGAACCATTCGTAGCCGCTTCTGGCCCGTTCGTTGGTCTGTTGATAGCTGCTGCTGCTCGATGACCGGTCCTGAATCGCCCGTTGACCTTCGTCGTCATCGTCATTCGACAGCCTTTTGTAACCTTTCCCGGATCGTTTGCCGCTTGCCATCGTTACTCAGGTTTCATCGATCGAAAGATATGTGCCTCGAGCGCCTCTCGGTTCGCGTCCAACATGGATTGCGTATCTCGTTTGAGCGCGATCAGATTCGTTTCGATTTTCTCCAACTGATCTCTCAAAATTTTAACGCTATCTCTCAGAAGTCTAAGATTCGTTTCGAATTCAGTCTCCAATCGCGTTTTACGATGCTTCTCGAATTCCGCTTCGTCTCTCACACTCTTAACGCTCTGTTCCACGTACAGTTTATTAACCGCGTCGCCGTCAGCCTCCGGTTGCGCCACGCGACGAATCTTGCGCGACTTTGCATCAAAGTCCGTAGCGGTGCGACACAGAGCTTTATCGCGCACGAAATGTCTCATTAATCCGCTCCACTGATGATACGATACGGCGTTCGACGCGTCTCTGCTCTGCTCGAATATACCAAATTTGTTAATCGGCATTTCACCGCTGATTGAGCGGCTCGTTGCCGCGCGGCTCAATTTATAATAAGACCAGCTTCGCGAAGTTCCTCGATGATCGATAGGATCTCGTTGTCGTGGGCATTGTTGCCAGCGTGGCGCGAAGCGTCGAGCAATCGTAGACGATCCACCAGCTCGTTGGGATCGTCCCAGTGCACGTAATCGATCTTATTGTCGGTCAGCGTCATCGCGCGAGGCGCGAATAATCCTTTTCCGGATTGTTTCTTCATAGATGCGGGCGGTATCAATTTCTTGATTATATTCATGTACTTGTATCCCCTGTTGGACTTTACTCGCCCGAGAGGATCATGATTGGCTCTATGAGTGCTCGTCTCGAACAGTATATTCATCTACTATTGCATATCCTCCTCCGTGTACATGTTTTCATCAGGCTTGTTTTTAAAGATCAACTCGTAAATACCGGGTGTGCCGATGTAACTTACGTCACCGATATGTATGTTATCCACGCTGTCCACCTTGAAACGTTTATTCCCGAGCATCATTCCATCGTTGCCGAGATAAACGCCGTACACGGTATCTATATCGCTCCTTGGTTTGGCGCTCATAAGAGCACCGATGTACTCTTGACCCAATGGCCCCAAGGTATCGTGCAACGCTTCTCGACCCTCAGGCGTTTCCAACTCCTTTCGAATAGACGTCGCGAGCTCCGTGTCGTCCGTGAGTTCAAAAACAGGCATGTTTGCGGGTAATTCGAACTTTATTGTAGGCTGCACTTTTCTCGCCGTTACGTATGGCGGAGATGATATCGGTGGAGATGAGGTTATCGGTGTAGAGGTTATCGGTGGTGGCACATCCAGTAAAGCTTTCGATCGTTTCGATTGGCTAGATTTACGCGGTGCCGGCGGGTGATCCGACCATTTTCTCTTTCTCGGCGTCGCATCCTCGGAAAACGTTTCGATCTCAGCGTCGCTCTCCGGCTCCTCTTTCTTCACCGCGATCGATTTGTCGGCGATCTTTTGCAACGGCTCGATGAGAGGCTTAAAGTGCGTGTCCAACTCAATGTCCTTCTCGATCTTACCGGTCTTCATAGCGCGAAGTTTCTTGCGAATCGACTCGCTCGTTTTCGCAATCTTCTTCGCAACCTTCTCGCGCTCGCGGATATCCATGCTCTTGTCGATCGCAGCCATCGCGGAAATACGTAAAGTGACGCTCTCTCCGACGTTTTACCTCGACGAGGTACCGACGACGACTGACCGCTTTTGTGGTATCGCGAACATGTTAAAGCCTTTTCTGTATCGACCATTGTTGAGCGGGCTGTCCTTGTCTATCACTACGAATCCGTACTTGCGCTGCCAACATTCGCTGCACAGCGCGCTGAATTCATCGTACGACATGTCGGTATTCACGTGATCGTTGTACACGTGTTTCAGATTGGTTCCATCCTGTTTGAACAGGATCAGCAGGTTCGCGTTGTCGCGTATCAGATGTTTAGGTATTCTCGTGTACGTCTGACAGAGATAAAAACAATCGATGTTCGAATGCCTACCCATTGAAAAGTACTCTCTCACGGCGTCTTGCTTGTCGCATGCCACGTCATCGAAGACGAATATCGAGTTTGAACACGCATCGCTCGGCGGAATGACGTCACTGCTTGTTTGAGAACGTAAAGTAGCCGATTTCGTCGATCGACGTCAATAAATTCTCCAGATATCGATATTTCGGTTGCTGGAGCGACTTTGAGTACACGTACACGTTCTCGAAACGCACACCGTGCGGACTTTCCAACAAGCTTATCAGAACGTTGGTTTTACCGCAATTCGAGGGGCCGCAAATGATGGCGCGTATAGTGGTCGGTAGCATCGTACCGTGCCTGCGCTTCTCCGCGTTGCCCCCCATCGACCGTGATCTGTCGTCGCAGTTCGTCACGCGAATCGCCTGTGGTTGTCGCACGAATCTCATTTTTTTTCGCATTGCTGACCGGAGGGCTGGATCGGACGCCTATTTATAGGTGCGCGAATCCGCGAATCGCTCAGTAGCGGAAAAATGTTCGTCCTGTTATCAAGACCTTCTGATATTCGCGATTGCAGCGCCGAGCAGCTACAATTTGTACCAAAGGCTGTTCTGTTGCAAATGTGTGGCGATCACGTCCACGACGTGTAGGACAAGCTTCCGGAACATATAAAGGCGGATTCGGAGGTTCAGCAATATCGTCGGTGCTTAAAACATTATAATTTGCCACATCATCGAACGCACATCGACGGTCCGGCACCGTTGATAAAATATTGCGGCGAATGCCAGCGAAAAAATTAGGCAAAGGCCTGTTCAACAGCGCGATAAGCTCACTTCCGTTCGAATTGCACATTCCCGGCTATCAGTTTTGCGGTCCGGGCACTCGGCTGAAGGAGCGATTAGCCAGAGGTGATCCGGGTGTAAATCCACTGGACGCGGCGTGTCGCGAGCACGACATAGCGTATTCGCGTAACAAAGATCTCACCGGGAGACACGCGGCGGACAAGGTACTCGCCGAGCAGGCGCTAGGACGTGTCATCGCGAGAGATTCGACTCTCGGAGAGAGAGCTGCCGCTACAGCCGTCTGGACGGCCATGAATGCCAAGCGGAAATTAGGAATGGGTTTGCGAACTGTGAAAAAGAAGAGGAGGAGAGCGTCGAAAAAACGGATACTTCCGGCGGCGAAACGAGGCGGCGTATTGCCGCTTCTACCGTTGCTGGGAGTTCTCGGTTCCCTGGCCGGTGGGGCGGCCGGGGTCGCAACGGCCGTGAACGCTAGCAAAACCGCGCGACGTCATCTGGAAGAGATGCAACGTCACAATCGCGCCATGGAAGGCCGCGGACTTTATCTCGCTCCGTACAAACGCGGACAGGGAGTTGTGTCGAAGAAAAAGAAGAGAGAATAAGAAAAAAAAAACGTCAAAGAGACGTTGAAAATGCCCACGGGTATTACGACTAACGTGCAATTGAATCGACTGGCGAAACACATGCACGTACCGTTCTTCAGGGGTGTTTTCATGCGTGACTCGTTACCAATCGGCGGTATACGTCGAAACGAGAGCGGTATTGTAAATTTGGACGATGCAGCGGGCCCCGGTACTCACTGGGTAGAGTATGCAAAGAGGGGAAACCGCGCGATGTATTTCGACAGTTTCGGTAATCTTCGACCGCCGAAAGAGTTGACGCGATATTTCGGACCGAGCGTGACGAAGGTGGAGTACAATCACATACCCGTTCAGACTTACGATCAGAATATTTGCGGACAAGCGTGCCTGCGATTTCTCCTGACGATCGACGACGACGACGATCGGCGTGAATTTAAAGCTTGACGACGCGCCGTGGAGACTCAGTGTTAGTCGAACAGTTTTCCCGACATGTCTATGACATTCACGCTGACCGGGAACAGCAGCATCCTCGCGGTGCAATACTTTCCCGCCGTAGATTTGAGCGACGGTGACTACGAGCTCGGCCTAACGGTTTTTGAGACTTGTCACACGATACCGAACGTTAATTCTTCGAATAATAAATTCTACTTTGACGAGGATGACACGGAAATCACGATACCCGAGGGATCGTACGAGATACGAGCGATACACGAGTTTTTGAAACGCGCTGTTTCACGGAAACGTCCGCGACGTGACCGACGCGTAGCTCGTTCCATCAGCGACAATCGTACGTCGGTCGCGGATATCGCGCGAGAGGAGACCGCTCGCGCGAATGGTGACGATGACGATGACGACGACGACAACGCGGAGTACGAGGACGACGAGGCTGTAAAATATCCGCTAGTGCTCCGTGCTAATTACAACACGATGAAGAGCGAGATTAATTGCGCTTTCAGAGTAAACTTTAGCAGACCAAACAACATTGGATCGCTACTGGGATTCTCGTCGAAGCGTATATTGCAGCCGAGAAAATGGCACCGATCGGACCTACCGATTAATATCATCAATGTAAACATTATCCGCCTAGAGTGTAACGTGACCGCGGGTGCGTACAGCAACGGCAAACCCGTTCACACGATACACGAATTTTCTCCAAGCGTGCCACCAGGATATAAGATATCGGAAACACCGGCGCAGATCATTTACCTACCGATCATCGCACAGAGCATTACGGATCTAACGGTACGCATCGTGGATCAGGACGGACGATTGCTCGACTTTCGAGGCGAAGAAATCACCGTCAGATTGCACGTACGACGGCGACAGCGATAACGCGCGTGAGTGTGCGCGACATATATGAGATGCTCGTGTTGACGGACTCGGAGCACGCGAGAGATAACACTATCTACACTACGGTAGCGACCGACGATATCGTCCGATCATCTGCATCACCAGCGTTAGGCTACGCTACAAATACGAGAAATGAAGCTCACAGCGTCGAACGTTGAATTCTTACAATCTTTGGGATTCGCGGTGCGAAATATCTGAGGAAACATGACCGATATCCTTAACATCGGAAGCGAGCCGGTCTTTGACGATCGCATCGTCAAGATCGAGACTCACACGTACAATGCGTACGCCAACACAACGTTCGAGTATAGCGATGAGATACGAATACCCATACAACAGCAGGATCTGTATACGTTGCCGTGCGAAAGTTTTCTCTACGTCGAAGGAATATTGATGGCGAACAGAGTAGACGATGAACTCGATAACGTGGTATTGGCGAATAATGCCGTCGCGTTTATGTTCGATGAAATTCGATACGAACTAAACGGTGTGGAGATTGATCGCAACAGAAATGTAGGAATAACAACAACGCTCAAGAACTACGCGTCGCTGTCTTTGGGTGCGAGTACGATTCTGAAAAACGCTGGCTGGGATATGTTCAATAACGCGGACATCACTTCTACGCGAAGAAACCTTACTTTTCACGTACCGCTCAGCATGCTACTGGGATTTTGCGAGGATTACAAACGCGTGGTGATCAACGCGCGTCATGAATTGATCTTGATACGATCGCGCAACGATAACAATTCCCTGGTGGGAAATCCTACGTTGACTCCTGCTATCAACGTACTCAAGATACAATGGCGAATGCCTCACGTGTTGCTGAACGAGATCAACAAACTGTCGATGCTGCGCGCCTTGGAAAACGGACGATATCTGAGTATGAGTTTCCGTTCGTGGGATCTGTACGAGTATCCCCTGTTGCAGAACACGACCAAACACTCGTGGGCCATCAAGACCGCGACTCAGCTTGAAAAACCGCGATACGTCATCTTTTCTCTGCAGACAAGCCGGAAGAACGTTATGACCAGAGAAGTAACAACGTTCGATCATTGCAAATTGACCAACGTGAAACTCTATCTAAACTCTGAATTCTATCCGTACGATGACATGAATTTGGACTTTGGTAGACACAGATGGGCGATTCTGTACGATATGTACACGCGTTTCAGTAGAGCGTATTACGGACGCGAGAACGTTCAGCCGTGTCTCGATGTCCCGAATTTTCTACTGTACGCTCCAATAGTGGTCATCGATTGCTCTCGACAAAACGAATCTGTCAAAAATGCCACCGTGGATGTCAGAATAGAATTTGATTGCATGGAGAATGTACCGCCGAATACCTCAGCGTACTGTCTCATCATACACGATCGCGTTATTCAGTACAACCCGTTGACCAACGTGGTGCGCAAAATTGTCTGAGCGTTCGCGGCAACGTCGAAAAACAACTATTAATAAAGAGAGGGGGAAGGGGGAGCAGGGTATAAAGCAAAAAGTGTCGCGAGACGTTTGCATATTTGCGCGTCATTCTTCTCGAGTAACGCAACGAAGAGAGAGAAATCTCATGTCCGTACCAACGTTCGTGGACCTGCAAGGTTTCCTCGTCGGAATGAAGTTTGTCGTGAAGGAGGTGGCGGTGCTGCGAAAGGGAACCGTTCTGGCGCATTACATCTTTGAACGTCCCATGCCGTGGAATCTCCTCATGAATTCCGACAAATCATGCGCTACCTGGTTGATCAAAAATCATCACGGATTACGATGGAACGACGGAAACGTGCCGTACAGCATGGTGAAACGTCTCATTACATCGGCCGTGTTTGGTATGGAAGAGGATGATGATGACGACGACGAAACGCCACCGACTCGTGTACGTCAAGGGAATCCAGAAACGCGAATGGCTGGTGGATCTGCTCGAAGATTTTGCGAGAAAGAAAATGATCGTCGAGACTATTGATGCGGATTACGAAGACATCGACTCTTTGAACACTCTGGATGCCACTAATACTGTGCGATGCGGAAAACATACGAAGAATTGCGCGTTGCAAAACGTATGTATAATATTTAACTGGTGGTCGAAACATGAGAACGAAGTGGAATCTTTTTATAACACTTATAAAAATTAAATAAATTATACGTATATGTACGTTACAACGTTTTATTTCTTATCTCCTTTCCCTCCACTATGCATGACTAAATACGTAAGAGAAAAAAATAAAAAGTATTTTTCAGGTCTGATTCACAATGTACTTTATTTTCCACTTGAGCGATATACGTGTTACATTCGCCACAACGTCGGCGCTCGCTTCTGTAGTGTGAGACGCTGTTTGTTTACATGCGTGAAAAATGTCGCAACGCGCTCGCTGAAACATGTAGCGACGCGCTCGCTGAAACCTTGACAAAAGAACAAGTCTTCCTATAAAGAAAATGCTGATCATGACCGTGACACCGCGATCGTTTAAAAACTATGGCATCGCGCCGATCTCTATTTTGTATTCTAACAATAACAATAACAACCGTCTTCTACGACGGTATGTTTCGTTGCTACGCCATTCGATTATGATGTTGCGCGTTACAGAGCGTCAAGGTTAGGCGGCTCGTCTTTGTAACACGAGATATAATCTTCCTCTTCGCTGTAAGCGACTACTTATCAGTTTTCAAACTGTTCTTACTTCACCTCTAGCGAGTTCCTTGCCGCAGTTCCGCTTCAGTCTGTACCTGTCGCTCGCCGGTATAAAACATCGTTCGCGGTGACAGTTTTTTTTTGCTAGTTTTGTGTGTGTGTAAGTGTGTTAGTGTGTCAGGGGGAGGTCGAAGCCGCGGGTGTCATGTACGTATTTACCTCTTCTATAAAGTATAGTTTCTTGATCGTGTTGCGATACGATTAGGAACAGGTACTTTATAGGAGACGTAATTACGTAGTACCCGCTGGAGTACACTTTTTGAACGTAATGGCTCCGCCTGGCTCAGATTTGCCAGACGTAGCACAACCTCTCAAACTTGAGGAGGCTGTGGAAGGGGTGTGTGCTGCGCCTGTCAACAATTTTGACTTTCGTGGCCGAGCCGAACGACACGTTCGCCAATTGGAGCAAGAGGACGTAAGACGTCCGGGTCGCAATAACTTTATCTCCAGGTTGCGAGCGCTAGGTTGGGGGGCCTCACAGGCAGGTGGTACAGGTAATCGAGGACGCGCTGAGGAGATGCAACACCTAATGAAAAGATTGCAGCTCGAGCATCGTCCCGTCGGGCGCGGACACGGGCGTCCCCTAAATTAAGGTAAGAGCGAGCGAGCGCGAACGCGGGCGGCGCGGCGCGGGCGGCGCGGGCGAGCCCTAACGCGGCACCCCTCCCCCGCGCGGACCCTACGCAACCCTAACGCGGCACCCCTCCCCCGCGCGGACCCTAACGCGGCACCCCCCCCCCCCGCGCGGACCCTACGCCCCCTCGCCCTCCAACTTCCCCCCTCGCGTGATGTCATCACCCTTCCCGCGTGACATCAACACCCCTCGCCCTCCTTTGTAATATGAGACGCCGCTTGTAAACATCCACCCCTCCCTTTTGCCTGGATGCATCATCCCCCCCTCGCGTGACGTCATCCCCCTCGCCCTCGGTTACCCCCCGCCCCTCACCCCCCCTCAGATCCCCTTGGTATATGGTCCAGAACCGGTGTAGTATATCTACTCGAATGAAACGTACGCATGTTATGGGCCGCTTTAGACGTCCGCGTCGCGTCGTCGAGATTAGATCTCCGGGATGAACGTTTATAGAATCGAGACTATTCGGGAGTGTGTGTGTGTGTGTGTGTGTGTGTGTGTGTGTGTGTGTGTGTGCGTGCGTGCGTGCGTGCGTGCGTGCGTGTGCGTGTGCGTGTGCGTGTGCGTGTGCGTGTGCGTGTGCGTGTGCGTGTGCGTGTGCGTGTGCGTGTGCGTGTGCGTGTGCGTGTGCGTGTGCGTGTGCGTGTGCGTGTGCGTGTGCGTGTGCGTGTGCGTGTGCGTGTGCGTGTGCGTGTGCGTGTGCGTGTGCGTGTGTGTGTGTGTGTGTGTGTGTGTGTGTGTGGTGAAAAACGGTCGAGTCCGGTTCGTGAATCAAGCTCGCCGAGTCGGACTCGCAAATCAAACTCGTACATGTTATGGGCCGCTTTAGACGTCCGCGTCGTCGACAAATATTCCGTCCGCGTCGTCGCGTCCGAACACTCCGAACAAAGTGCTGTGCTGGAGTGACAGAGTTCGCGCCTTGCGGATGGCTGGTTCCTGGGATACACCCTGTGCGAGGGTCGCGAGGTTATATCTATCGTACGTATTGCTCTTTCTCGCGGTCACGCTCGCGTTCCCCGCTCGCGTTCTCTCTCTCTCTCTCTCTCTCTCTCTCTCTTTCTCTAATAATAACTATCAAATATATCTGATAAAATTAAATCTAAATATTTTTTGTATTATAACACAAAAATTATATCTGACAGTGACATCCTTAATTAAATGTGCAGTGTAGTTTGTATTATAAATTATTAATTGCCTTATTTTGTTAACAAACTTTACTATACATATATTATCTACTATGACATTCTGCCAATAGCATCGTACATGCCAAATTCTGTATCAAATCTGTTTTTCTTTCGACAAAATTTATTTATAGCAAACACTGCATAATGTGCTCTCGACAAATTTGACTTTGCCTAATATATTCATATTTTCTGTCTTAATTTTTTTAATGCTTTATAAATTTATACAAACTACACTGCACATTTAAGGATGTCAAACTCTCAGATATAATTCTTGTAAGTTATAATACAAAAAATATTTACATTTGATTTTATCAGACATAAATGTCGATGTCGATAGACATTATGGCGTTTGATGTATCTATAACAAAAAGAGGTGATATCCGTACAAAATTACCTTTTACAAAAAGGTAAAGAAAAGTCGCCAAGCACGCGTGGTGTACCTTTAAAAAATCGAAGTAGTTATCTTTGTACCTCGAAAAAATCCAAGTAATATCTTTACCTTAAAAAAACCAAAGTAATATATTTACCTTGAAAAAATCGAAGTAATATATTTATTGCAAAAAAAAATGATATCTTTAAATTATGCGCCAATTAAATATATATTATATCGAAAAATAACTGTTGTTCTTTTAAAAAATGTATTCCCATTGAAGTAAAAAAATTAATATAAAATGTGAAAAATTTTAGTGAAAAAAACTTGGCGCTGCTAAACATAATAATATATATTAACGTAACAATTTCTATAAATGGAAAAAGTACTTTAAATTAATGTGTGAAAGTCTCTACATTCACATTGTAATTATTAATTTAATATTTTAAATTAGTTATTTATTGCTTTCAAATATTTTAAAATTTGACAGCGCCGTTTTTTTCACTAAAATTTTTCACATTTTATATATTAATTTTTTCACTTTAATGGGAATACATTTTTTAAAAGAACAATAGTTATTTTTCGATATAATATATATTTAATTGGCGCATAATTTAAAGATCATTTCTTTTTTTTGTAATAAATATATTCGACTTTTTCGAGGTAAATATATTACTTTGGTTTTTTTAAGGTAAAGATATTACTTGGATTTTTTCGAGGTACAAAGATAACTACTTCGATTTTTTCAAGGTACACCACGCGTGCTTGGCGTCTTTTTTTTACCTTTTTGTAAAAGGTAATAATGTTTACGTTTAAATTTAACAGACATATGTTTGTTCTAAAGATGGCCAAGTAAGGCCGAAACATAAACATTATATTGCGATGCTATTGTAAACATTTATATATTTTTAAATAAGAATCTATTATTGCTCGAATATTGGTCGTTCGTCTATTGCTTTAGCGTTTGCTTAGATTAAGCAAAATTAATTATTTATTATTTTTTACTATTATTTATTCCAAAATAAATAATAGGCTTAGCAAAAAATGACTCGATACAAAATATTTCTATCTTAAAGGGTAGAATCAAAATCCGCAATAAAAAATAGGGATTAATAGAAGAAAAATTAACTTGGGCCTGACTGGGCCCATATAGGGCCTCGGGCCCACAATGTGAGTACACCCCTGAATAGATATTTCAAAACCGTACAACTTTTATCAGAAACACTTTTCCATATTTTGCGTTTTCAATGTTCAAAATTCAGAGAAAATGTGTTTCTTATTATAAAAACTTGCACCAATAGCAAGGTTGCAGCTAGTTGCAGCAGATTTTTGTTTTTATTAAATAATAGTTGAATCTACAACACACAATAGGTCTGGTCGCAGAACTCTACAGAACTTATAAACTTTTCTGTACGTTTTTAATTTATTTTCGTACGTTTCTGTACGTTTTTAATTTATTTTCGTACAAATCATTTGTTTATTAATATCACATAAATTATTACTATAAATTTTGTAATACGTGACAATATTCTACTTACTTCCAGCTGTCGAATCCATTTTTCAGATTTAAAATTGATTTATTTTCACACTTTTGGCGTCCTCCTGAATAAAACGTTCAGAACTCGGCTCTGAACACGACACGTCTTGCTCGAGCGAGCGTCACTTTTGAAATGGTGTATAGAAGCAAATATAAGGGATAGGACTCTCTCTAGTCTAGAATTCGACCTTCGGACTATTACTTAAACAAAACCCACCACTCAAATCTCCGGAATCAAAACTTTATTTTTCGACTTTTGGACAGCTTTTTGGGATTTGGCCCCACTGTGCAGCGCGAGGACGACGTGCCACGTGGGTGGGCGAGCAATTCTGTGAGTAACATTGCAGCCGATGGCTACATCGTCGACGGCGCAGCCCGGAGGATCGAGCCAGCGGACGTCCGGGAGGACAGGCCCGTCCAGCGTGGCATCCGCCACGACCAGGGAGTGCCGAGTCGCGGTAGAGACGCTGCTCGCCACCCAGACGGGATACCATCCTCGGGGGTGATCCCGTTTGAAGCGGCGCCCGCGGAGGCGTCAGATGACCACCCCGTTCCGAGATTTATTTTGTTTTGGCGCAAATAGCGAACCAGAGCTAGCGATGCTCTAGGTTATATATATATATGTTTTCATTTATTTGTGCGCCCCAGAGAGCCCGTTTATTTCCTCCGTTCATATACATTTTATTTATGGTTATTCCAAATAATTTATTTTCTTTTGAGCTTTGACTTATTAAAAGGCCCATAGAGGCATTATAAAGTATAAAATATATATTCATAGGTATAGAGTGCCTTATTTCCTATCCTTTGCCGTCCCGATAGGAATAAGGATTAAGTTAAGATATATTTAATCGATAGACAGTAAGGTTAGTTTGTAAGGGGAACAACCCCGTGATTCAGCGTTATCGCGCGTCCGCGTGAACTGTGACACGCGTCATCGCGCGTTCAAGACATAATAGTGCATCGTGCACGAAACTCGAGTCACACTGAGCGTTCGCGAGGAATGACGTCATAGAGCGAATATCGTGCGCGCCCGATGAACGAATAGGCGAATTAGATCCGCGACGAATGATTGTGCGCGGGAAATCGGTAACGAGTATTGTACGGTTGAGAGGATCATCCGAGGTGATGATACGAGTCACCGGGGACATGCTTCACGTGTCCTCGACGTGGTCGAGCAAGTGTGCGGCGACATCGGGGTACCCACCGCGTCTCCGATATAGAGCGATACAGGTGTGTTCACCGAACACCAACGAGCGTCCTAAAGGTGAGTTCACACAAGTTCGACGTCTGTGCCGGAAGTACATAGCGCAGACATGATGTGGGCGAACTAACTTCACGAACGTGTTCTCGGGATGTCAATCGAGACGTCCACAGTGTTGAATTAGAATTTTGAACATTGTGCTACAAAGTCCTAGCACAGACCTCGTACAGCCAAACCACCATCGGCGATGGCCTACCGAGGTCCTAAATAGGGTGTACACCGACTTTCACCCCGATCCGACCTGGATGCCGGAAACACCCAGCACGGACACCTTCCTCAGGAACAATCGTGTGCGTTAGATTTGTTGACCCTTCGGGAATGCAGCGCACCAGGTCCCGTCGATCTGCGAACTCTGCGCGCCGAGATCGACCCACACATCGTCTACAGGGACAACACCCATACGGATGCATTTCCGGGAGCGTGATAGGCCCCAATGACGCGATCTCGCGTCAATTCGTCACGTGTGCCCGGAAAATCCGCGCACACCCGTGCGAGACAAAATTAATGGCATTGTGTCATCTTACGGGATGTCAATTAGCTGTGTTATCGAGATCCCATGCGAATCGAATGATTGCGCGCCGAGATCCTGGCACACGCGTCTTCGCTGCAAAAATACCCTGTAAATGTATGTATGCGGTAGCATCGAGCATCAATGTCAATTGCGAGCGATACCCGTGGCCCGGAACCTAGGATACATGCATAATTTCGTATCTGAGTGAGATTTGTAAAATAGCGATATTTCGTGATATGTAATATCCTCGATATATATATTCGCGAGCCGTCTCTAGCGAACGAGAACAAAAACAACATTCCTACGTGTTTGTCAGACCTGTTTGTCCGATACGCAGCTGTGAACAGGCGACGATCACGTGATGGCTGACGCAATAGTAGGAGTGGGGGTAGCCACCCGAGTGGGGACGCGGGCCGTTGCGAATGATCGGTCGTACGTAGAGTCTATCGGGAGAACGCGACGCGACAACACGTTTCGACAGATATACGTGGCGAAGATATACGTTCTCGTGACAACCGATGATCCCGCTCGCGGAGCGATATCCGTCAACCAAGTTTTCGTGATACGTGAACGCGATCGATACTCGTGATGGACATTACGGTTCTGATATCCGTGTAACAAAGCGCGAACAGTCATACGGGAGAATACTACCGATTCTCACGATAATCGATGATACTCGAGCGGCGGAGTAACGGACAGCGAATTAATCCGAGTTTATGCGATTTAACGCGACACACACGAAACTGTATCCAGCGATCACAGTGTGGCACCGCGAGTGATTGTAAACCATTGTGAGGCGCGTTGTAACGAACATTTATTCAGAAATAACACGAATAAATACATTGTTATATAAAGTGATATACCGAGTGTCTGAAATCATTCGACGATATCCTGTGACCCATCCTGAGTCACTTTCCATGCGGGAGATTCATGCGTAATCATTATACCTGCGGAAATTAAGTGCGAGTAAATGCACATTGCTTACGCGATATAAGCGTACGGTATACGAGATACTTACCTGAGATTCTGCGACGACGATCCTGTGGGTGCATCATCCGTGACGATCCATTGGTCCAGAGCATCGTTGGTAGTAAGCGGCTTCTACGAAGGAGGTCCATCCGTAAGGCGAGACGCAGAGCGGCCAGCAGCAGCAGCAGCAGCAGTCCGGAACACCTGAAACAGAAAAAAAGAGAGAATTAGTCGACAGATACGGTTAGTAGTATACTTACCTTTCTCGATTTAGAGGATAAAATCGAGTGGCGACCGTGCTACGCGAACTTTGAATATATTTCGGTAGTTAAACGAATGAGTTGTGTCACGCGTGAACCTACGTGCCCGGTTACAACATAACCGAAAAAATGTTTTTACATTGTCGTGGAATGCGGTGTTACCATTGTTGTGCAATCGCGGCCGAAATGATTACAGCGCTTAATTATATATTTGTCATCTGTTTTAGGAAATACGTATATCCTACGGAACGGCGCGGACGGAGGTCATAACTGCTTCCACGGCCACGATGCCGACGACAGCAACGACGACCCCGGCGGCCACGACGCCGACGACGGTCGCCACGGTCACGATGCCGACGATAGCAACGACGACCCCGGCGGCCACGACGCCGACGACGCCGACGATGGTCCCCACGGCCACGATACCGACGACAGTAACGACGACCCTGGCGGCCACGATTCCGTCGACGCCGATGACGGTCCCCACGGCCACGATGCCGACGACAGTAACGACGACCCCGGCGGCCACGACGCCGACAATGGTTTCTACGGCCACAACGCCGACGACGGCCCCCATGGCCACGATGCCAACGGCAGCAACGGCAACGGCTCCGAACAGGTCGTATTAAACGTAAGTATAAAGATGGATTAATTTAATATATTAAAAATGTTTGTTCGGGTTTAAATGAGGATCACTGGGATCACCTTGTCGGAAGGCTCGACGGTGAAGCGGGCACTCTCAATAATCACTCACGAGTATTAACAATCAAGTAATATATTTATCAAAATGTTAACAAAAGAAATGGTTACAACTCAGTATCGACGCGAGGGCCATGAGCACCTCTGATATAGTAGAACGCAAAACGTCACTCGGAAACTATGTCCGTACAGGCGTGATTGCATATCAATAGCCGCAAGCACAATGCAATACGCATCACTGTACCGCTTTGCGATTAATCAGCCCGAATACTTAATGTCCTTGAGGGCGATGATAGACAAGTAACTACGAGAGCACAATGTCTTGGCGTGCGAACCACTGAAGCGGAAATCTTGACGCGGAGGTCACGGAAATCTTGCACCGCGAATAACTATGGGACTTGGGATAAGCACGCCGACACGCTAGATTCGCGCTCGCGGAGATCGAGATCGAGCAAATAGCGAGAGCGGAAAGACTCGAAACTTGAGCTGATTATAGGGCGTCGGAGGCACAATCCTCGCACTCGTAGACGATTTGGTATTCGCTTCGCCTCGCTCGCTCGCAATACTCGAACTGAACTCTCCCGATCGGCACGCAGAACGCCGGACGCGAAAACCACGCGACTCAGGAATTTGGGAGCGTGACCGCCTCGTGGAGCTTTTGTACGCGCGGCTGTCAACACGACTGCCGCGACGTTGTCAAATCTCGCGGTATCCCGCGACGCGAAAATAGGATCCCGAAAATACGGACGATTGAACGGTGAGTCCCGAACAATGTTAACTATTAACATTTAGACGGTCGCACATATCGCATGTCACGCATCACATGACATGACATACTTATAATATTTACTTTTTATTACAGTCTCAAACGTTGGGATCTCTGGTGCGAACCATCTACAACGCGATGCGACGAGGAAGAGGGAGGGGTAGAGGCAGAGGCACAGGCAGAGGCAGAGGCAGAGGCAGAGGCAGAGGCAGAAAAAGAGGTAGAGGCAGAGGCGGAGCACAAGACACGACAACTACAGGCCAGATATCTGGCAATTCTGGCATAAACATTTATTGAACGGGGGGGGGGTGTAAGACCGTCCCCGGAGGCGAGATTTTCTATACTCGAAGGACCAGAGGGGGGGTAATTATAATCCCCCTCACGACTAAATTAACGAAGTAGGCAAAAGAATGCGAAAAAACGAAATGCGCATGCAGCGAAATTAACGAAAGCGAAAAAGCGACTCACCGTTTGGGCGCCCGTCGTCTCCCCGTTGACTCCGATTCTCGTCCCGTCCTCGTTGTATTCTCCACGTGGCCAGGCTCGACCGGTCCAGCATGCAGGCGGATGCAGTAGAGTTGCAGGCAGCAAGCAGGCACAGGTGCAAGGCGTAACACAGGCACAAAGCAGGCAAAGGTGCAAGCAGGCGAGGCAGGCGAAAGATCGGTCCCCAAGAGGGGGGGGGGGGGAAGATCGCGATCGGACGTCCGAAACTTCGTGCGGTACGATAAGAGTGTCTGGTGGTGAGTGAGTGCTCGCGGTCCTGAAACGTGCCGCGAGCGAGTACTTGCTCCCCTTTTTGGGGGTAATAGCTGCCGCCGGTGGATCAACGATGGCAGCACCAATTGGTGAGTCGCATGGTTCAAATTGTCCCGATCGCGATCCACCGACGTCCCGCGAATATTAACAATAACGAGTAAATAACTAAATATGCAATTAATACAAAATGCGCCAATCAGCACTAATTGAAATTAAACAAAGCAATTAACATCAATATAAACAAGAACAATTAATCAGATTCATATACAAGGCGATACGCCGAACATACCGCCCATCAAAATACGACGTATTTTCTATGCTTTATTGGTTGTCCTCTGGTGAATTGTCCATCGGCAAGGGACACAATTTCACCAGAGGACGAGTAAGAGGGCCATCCGCTGTCCTCACTGTGGCGACCCGAGAGACGCCGTCGCGACCCGGGTGCAGCTCCGTTATTCGCCCTCGCTTCCACTGAAGGGGAGGGGCGTTTTCATTTTTCAATAGGACCAGCGTGTCCTTTTGCACCGGATCAGGTAATGACTTTAGCCATTTCGGTCGCTGCTGCAGAGTGTGCAAATACTCATCATGCCAACGCTTCCAAAATTGTTGGTGCAAGTGTTGCACCAGTTGCCATCGATCAAGCCTACCTATCGGCACTGGCTCAAGGTCCGGATACGGAACCGCTACGAGGGGCTCCAAGGTGAGGAAATGCCCCGGCGAGAGCACCTCGAGGTCATTAGGATCGGAGCTAGTAGGGCACAGAGGCCGGGAGTTCAGGATGGCCTCTATCTGCGTTATAAGAGTGCCGAATTCCTCTACTGTGAGGATCTGCGCTCCCACGACGCGTTTTAGATGGGTCTTCATTGATTTGACCCCAGTCTCCCAAAGGCCACCGAAGTGTGGCGCAGAGGGAGGGTTAAACGACCATCGAATCTGTTCTCGTTCCGAGGCGGCTTGCATGCAACTGATGAGCTCCCGATGAGCTCCGACAAAGTTCGTGCCGCAATCGCTATACATCCGCGAACAGCGGCCACGCCTAGCAATGAAGCGCCTCAGAGCCGACAGGAACGATTCGGTGGATAGAGAGAATGCGAGTTCCAAGTGAACTGCCTTCGTGGCAAAACAAACAAACAGGCAAACGTAGGCCTTAAACGCGGTCGCTCCGCGAGAACGACGATGATAAATTAAGAATGGCCCGGCATAGTCGACTCCGGCGATTGAAAAGGGTTTAGCCTGACGCACGCGATCTAGAGGCAGGTTCGCCATGGGCGGTTGCATAGTACAAGGGTTCGCCCGAAAGCATTGATAGCATCGCGACAGACAACGTTTAATGGCCTGTTGGGCTCCCTGAATCCAGAAATTTTGCGATAGGATATATTGTAGCGCTCGGCGCCCCGGATGCAAGTGTAGACGATGGGTACGCTCGATTATGAGTTCCGTGAGCCGATGTTTGTTCGGTAACAGTGCCGGGTGCTTGGCTTCATACGGAATCGCGGAATGGGTCAGTCTACCGCCCACCCTGAGAACTCCGCGCGCATCCAAGAAGGGCGCGAGTTTTCGAAGAGGTTTCGAGCATTTCTGCTTGTGCTTTAGTCTGTCGAGATCCTCTGCGAAACAACACGATTGAACGAATCTAACGAGATATAGTAAAGTCGAATGGAATTCAATTTGATCTACAACTAAAGTTTTATGAAGCGAATCTGATTTAAGTCGATTGACGAAACGCAAACAATAAGCAAATACTCTAACTAATTTATCTAACGACGAGAAGCGATCGAGAAGCGAATCAACAACAGTAGCGGAGTTTACGACATCAGCAGGATTTGTGGAGACAAAGACGCGAGATTTTTCTTCCTCCTCAGGAAGGTCATCAACTTCCGATATTGTTTCCTGAGTGGGTTCGAAATCAATTAGCCACGCAAGGCGAGTCCACCAAATCGGATGATCCACTAATTCTTGCGGAAACAAGCCCCTTGAGCAACAATCAGCCGGGTTAGACTTGGTGTCGACATGTTTCCAGCAAGAGATATCTGTGTTGGACTGGATGCGGGCAACACGATTACGCACGAACGTCTTCCAACGGTGTGGCGCCGAGCGTATCCAAGCGAGGGCAACCTCAGAATCTGACCAAGCGTACGTGGCGTCGATCGCGATCTCAGGCCGGAGAATATTTCCTATGTACTCTAATAAATTTGAAAGCAAAATAGCTGCGCAAAGCTCGAGTCTCGGCAATGTGATGGCCTTAAGCGGGGCCACCTTTGATTTGGCGCTAAGCATTCGGATCAGGACACCGTTCTCGGCAACGGTTCTAATGTATACAACGGCTCCGTAGCCTTGCTCGCTCGCGTCGCAGAATCCGTGGATTTCTCGCCGGACTACGTGGTCCACTGCGATAGTACGAGGTATGCGAACGGAGGTTAGTGCGGGGAGCTCCGACTTGTATTTTTCCCACCTAGAACATATCTCCGAAGGAGGTCTCTCGTCCCATTCTAACTTGAGAATCCAGAGTTGTTGTATCAATCGCTTAGCTGCGAACGTAAGCGGTGTCAAGAAACCCAAAGTGTCAAAGATTCTAGCTAATTCGGAGAGGATAGTGCGTTTGGTGCAGTCTCTGTCCAACGGATTGACCTGAAAGCCAAAGCTGTCCGATTGAGAATACCAGCGGAGTCCGAGAACCTTAAGAAACTGGTCTTCCGGTGATTCGAAAGATAACAACGACTGACTACAGAGTTCCGGATCGAGATCGGCTAAAACCGACGGATGGCTACTGGCCCACTTCCTGAGCTCGAAGCCGGCAGTTCTAAGCAAGGCTTGTAGCTGCCGCCGAACTTCACGGGCTCTTTCCTCTGACTCGACGCTTGCTACTACGTCGTCGACATAGACACACTTCTCCAAGACGGCCGCGGCCAACGGGTAACTCATTTTGCCTTCAGCCGCTAACCTCAACAAGCAGGCAATTGCTAGGTACGGAGAGCACGTCAGTCCAAAGGTAACGGTCAGCAATAGGTAGTCCGAGATTGGGTCGTCCTCTGAGAAACGCCACACTATTCGTTGGTAGTCACACTGACAGCTCAACCAAGATCTGAAGGAACATCTGCTTGACGTCCGCGGTGAGCGCCACGGGCCCGATCCGAAATCTCAACAATACCACAACTATATCTGGCTGTAACTTGGGCCCGGATCGCAACGTTTGATTTAACGAGACGCCGTTCAGATCTTTGGCCGATGCGTCAAACACGACGCGCAGTTTAGTGGTTGTGCTATCTGACTTGAATACCCCATGATGGGGCAGGTAGAACACAGATCCGTCCACTGGGAACGGCTGCTTGATTAATTTCATATGACCACTATCTAAATAATCCTGCATGAATTTACTGTAATTTATTTTAAACTCCGCATCTAATTTGAAGCGACGTTCAAGTGCGCGAAATCTATTTAAGGCTATTTGTCGCGTGCCAACAAAACAAGGGTTATCCTTCGCGAAGGGATATGATACTACAAAGCGACCGGATACATCCCGACGCGTGGTCTGCGCAAATAGTTCCTCGCAACGTTTATCTTCCTGTGAATACGGTGAAGCCGTAGGGACTTCGTCTAATTGCCAAATCGACTAAGAGATGCATCTAAAGTGTCAAGAGTTAGAAAGGAATGTGAAGGCTGAGATGCTCGCATCGACACCGAGCCGACAAGAACCCAGCCAAATATAGAGTTGAAGGCGTCTGGTTCGCCTTTCTTCCCTACCCGCCGACCATCTCGAAGCAAAGATGTGAATATCTCTGCGCCAATCAAGATGTCGATGGGACCAGGTCTATAATACTGCGGGTCAGCAAGCCTCAATCCCTCCAAGTGCCTCCACGCTCTTTGTTCAACCTGGCTACTAGGCAATTGTGCGGAGATGCGCGGGAGAATCGTAGCCTCTATTGGGATGCGAGTATTATGACTGCCTTTCGTCCGAATCACGAATGAGGTACTGCCTCGAGTGGCAGCAGCTTTAGTATCGTTTACCGCTAGAACTATCGTACGATTCCTGGTTCGTCCGAACCCACCCTTTTGCATGCAGCCTTCCGAGATAAAGTTCAGTTGACTGGCACTATCTAGTAGAATGCGAACAGGGAAAGGGGTTTCCGTGGATGTCGAGAGCCTCAGCCTGCACCGTTGACAGCAACACGTTCGAACTCGATTTTACCACGCTAGTCATGGTGACGAGTGGCTCATTACCTTGCGGCGACGAACTCTTTTCCGCCTCCGATTCGGAGGGGGCTCCGATAGCCGTAAGGGCGCCCGTCGACCCCGAGTTTGGCTCGAAATGCAAAAGCGTGTTATGTTTTGCCTTACACGACCGGCACTCCCAAGTCGTCGGGCAGTTGCTAACGCCATGACCCGCGCGGAGGCAGATCAGACACAAGTTCGCGGTTTTCGCCGCTGAATGTCTCTCTCTGGGGGTTAACTTCAAGAACCGAGGACACTTGAATACGGGATGTTGTTCTTTGCACACCGGACACTCGGCGGTTCGAGTCGCGAGCGACGAAGCCGACGCGGCTTTCCTCGGCGACGGCGACTTAAGTGACATGCTTGAGGAGCCCGATACAGATGCGAGAACTCGACAGTGATCCGAGAGGAATTTCGTAAGCTGCGTATATCTCGGTATCTCCTCCGCTCGGTGCTCGGATTCGAACTTCTCGCGAAGCGAGCGCGGGAGCTTTTCCAACAAGAATTTGAGAAGCAAGTAGTCCCAAGAATCCGTGGGAAACTCCAACAGGTTCAATGCCCGCGTATTCTCGATAAAGGTATCCAACAGCGTACGCAAGGACGCGGCCGACTCCGACTTCAACGGCTTGGCGTTCAACATTAAATCTACGTGATAATCCGCCAGATTCCGCTTGCTTTGGTATCGCGAAACTAACGAGTCGTAGGCTATCGCGTAATTATCCGCGGAAAGAGGGAGGTTCTTCACGACGTTGAGCGCTTCCCCTTTTAGCGAGGCCAACAAATATTGATACTTCTCCATGGAGGAGATATTCCGATTCTCGTGAATGGCGGTGTTATATAACGCGATGAACGAGGGCCAAAGCGCGAGGTCTCCGGAGAATTGCGGAAGCGAGATTTTAGGCAGTCGGATAGATGACGTTTGAAACCGGGGCCTGAGGGGACACGGTGGTCACTCGTCGGCACCAACGAACTTCTCGTACCGCCCGATTACCGCGAAGCGCATCTGATCAAAATTCAGGCGGATAGCATCTTCTGCGGTGAACTCCTCATCCGAGGCGTTTTGAATTATTTTGAGATGTGTTGTCTCAAAATCCTCGACCAACCTAGACCACGGTGGGGTATCGAACGAGAAAACTCGGTCTCTGCGCGGACATTCTCCACCGCGAGCAGTGAGAGATCATGAATCTCCCTCATTCTCCGCACGCACAACTCGCGCTTAGTTCTCTGGGCCCCACTCATGATGAATGGGAGCGGTGATCAACGAAACGACACCAAGCGCAAGCAAACGAGACTCAAGCACGATAGCTATCCGATAACGAAAGATTAATTACAGGAAAATGGTCGCCAGAATATATTTTCAATATGTAATCTAAAATATAATAGCAGTATGAATGCGTCAATATACCTGTTACGACTCGCGGTATACGACGCGAGACTGTGCTGCGTGCTATCTCACGACACGCGCTACGAGATATACGACACGACGATGTGTCGCGGTCGGCGCTACGACACGCGGTATACGACACAGGATGTGTAGCGCGCGGTGCTACTACGCGTGGTATGTGACACTACGACTACGGCATACGACGCGAGCACAATCTACGTCACCAGCGATTACTTACGACATAAGATATACGACTCGAGCGACTATACGACATGAGCCATACGACACGAGCAACTATACGACAAGATATACGACTCGAGCAATTATACGACATGAGCCATACGACTCGAGCAACGATACGACATAAGCGCTTAGTACGACAACAATTATATTCGAACTTCCGTAAGAGCGCTAAATGTTTAATATTCGGAACCAGTGTCGACAAATAGTTTTCGATCGATGGCAAATATTTTATAAGAATTCCGACGTTCGGAATAATATGTTTTCGAGTCGCACCAAAATAGACTCCGCAACAGCGAGGACAATGGGTCTCGCAACTGTTGAGCGCGAGTCTATGTAGAAAAAACTGTGTACGCGCGGCCCGGCTCGCGACCGAGCGTCAAGGCCGCCGACAAACAGGCGAAACGTATGGCTTGCCCGAGAATATTCTAGATTTGAATATTTCGGGTATTATATTTTAATAATTACTATTCGACTAACCATAGTAATTATTATTATTAATTGTAATAATTCGCGACTAATGCAGATAACGACAATGGCACGTGTTACGACGAGCGAGAAATTCACGCGGGTATTCTCGCCGCGAAGCGAAACTAAAGAATTGCGAACGAGAGATATCGCGCGTGAACGAGAGATTATTAACACGCCACGCGTTATTGCAATTCGCGATTATAATCAAGACGAATTCAACGATTTTACGAAGCGAAATAAGCGAGAGGTCGGCGGTATTTCTAACGCGAATATCCGGCTCGAAGGACCAATGAACGGGGGGGGGGGGTGTAAGACCGTCCCCGGAGGCGAGATTTTCTATACTCGAAGGACCAGAGGGGGGGTAATTATAATCCCCCTCACGACTAAATTAACGAAGTAGGCGAAAGAATGCGAAAAAACGAAATGCGCATGCAGCGAAATTAACGAAAGCGAAAAAGCGACTCACCGTTTGGGCGCCCGTCGTCTCCCCGTTGACTCCGATTCTCGTCCCGTCCTCGTTGTATTCTCCACGTGGCCAGGCTCGACCGGTCCAGCATGCAGGCGGATGCAGTAGAGTTGCAGGCAGCAAGCAGGCACAGGTGCAAGGCGTAACACAGGCACAAAGCAGGCAAAGGTGCAAGCAGGCGAGGCAGGCGAAAGATCGGTCCCCAAGAGGGGGGGGGGGGAAGATCGCGATCGGACGTCCGAAACTTCGTGCGGTACGATAAGAGTGTCTGGTGGTGAGTGAGTGCTCGCGGTCCTGAAACGTGCCGCGAGCGAGTACTTGCTCCCCTTTTTGGGGGTAATAGCTGCCGTCGGTGGATCAACGATGGCAGCACCAATTGGTGAGTCGCATGGTTCAAATTGTCCCGATCGCGATCCACCGACGTCCCGCGAATATTAACAATAACGAGTAAATAACTAAATATGCAATTAATACAAAATGCGCCAATCGGCACTAATTGAAATTAAACAAAGCAATTAACATCAAAATAAACAAGAACAATTAATCAGATTTATATACAAGGCGATACGCCGAACATTTATTATTATCCACAATAACATATATTATACATATATATGTATATAAAGATTTGTTCTTTTTTTATATACGTATATATTTTTCTAATATACATATATGTATCTATATGTTTTTAAAATAAAATACATATTATAATAAACATTATATTTAATGATTTTGCTGTTCCTAACTCCTAAATCCTTTCCTCCCAGAATTCCGCGAAACGCAACGCGAAGACGAGACGGAGAAATTTCGGCTTCGCGATTAAAAGATTAAATCGCCGCTACTCGCTCGCGTCGCGTCAACTCATTCATCTGATCGATTTTTAGTAGTTTGGGCACCAACCATAGCACGGACACGCACCCATGTACCGTTACCGACCGTGACGAGCGTAGTTTAGTCGCATTTCTTCAGGCGGCGCGTCGGAAAATGCGTCCACCGCAAGAACAAAGGGATGGCCGCTCTCAGGTTTCTCTCTGGTCATACTATTATGTATGCTTTAATCCTTTGACAATTCTTCAGTTTTATTACAGTACAATTCTTTTTAAAATTAAGCTGTCAAAATTATCTTTCCTCATATACGAGCTCGTATCATACACAATATATAAGAAATGTTTACTTGTCAAGTAACAAATCGTTTACAGGTTTATTCAACATACTTTTGTATTAGTGCATATTATTTTTGGTAAATATGCATATTAGGTCAAACCTCACCGATGACCTTGACCTTGACATATGCTGTCAAGGTCACCCTCCTGAGTGACCTTCAGAAGGTTTTAGCTGGCGGTCATTGTTTATTAAAAAGTTATAAACAAAAAGTTTTAAAAATATAGCAGTTATCTTGAGTGTTGAAAGGCATAAACAACCTTGACCTTGACATATGTTGTCAAGGTCACCCTTCTGAGTGACCTTCAGAAAGTTTTAGCTGGCGGTCATTGTTCATTAAGAAGTTATAAACAAAAAAAATTTGGTGGGAAAATTATTTAAAGCAGTAAATTGTTGGTATATTGAAAGGAAAGTTATTTAAAGCAGAGAATAGAGAGTATGTGCTTCAACTTACAAAGCACATACTTGTAAAGCGCGTCACTAATCTATAGGTTAATGGCGCGCTTTACAAATGTGTGCTTTGTATGTGCTTCAACTTAGAAAACACATACTTGTAAAGCGCGTCACTAACCTATAGGTTTTGTCAATAACCAACTATTATCTGCTTTAACAAAGCTTTAACATGCTTCTGCCATGATTAAAACAGAGAATACTTGTATTCACACTTTCTAATACATAAAATTGTGTATATACTTTTCAATATACCAACTATTCTCTGCTTTAAATAACTTTCCTTTTAATATGTACCAACCATTCACTGCTTTTGTAAATAATTTTTTCCACCAAATTTTTTTTGTCTATAACTTTTTAATAAACAATGACCGCCTGCTAAAACCTTCTGAAGGTCACTCAGGAGGGTGACCTTGACAACATATGTTAAGGTCAAGGTCGTTTATGCCTTTTAATACTCAAAATAACTGCTATATTTTCAATTTCTTTTTGTTAATAACTTTTAACGAACAATGACCGCCGGCTAAAATCTTCTGAAGGTCATTCAGGAGGGTGACCTTGACAAATATTGTCAAGGTCAAGGGTGCATCGGTGAGGTTTGACCTAATATGCATATTTACTTATTTTTCTACATAGTTGAATAAGGAACCAACTAAGGGTAAGCTATACTTTTAATGTCATTTAAATTCACCATGTTCAAATTTGTTTATAGAATAATGTAAACATGTGTAAAGAAAATATATTGTATAATGTAATATAACGTAAAAAGGATAATTTATATTTTAGCATATAACTACATTCATATTTAAAATTTGGCATTTTTAACTCACACCTTTCAATGGTTTATATTTTTACCATACATATTGTTGCGCCCGTGCTAAGACGCCCGTTATATCGCCGCGAGTTGCGAAGCGTCCCTGACGACCAGCTGTTATGATTTATTGATTGACAGCGGTTGGTGGTTTGTTTTCTGAGTCTCCGTCTCCGAACAGACGTGTCAGCTCGAATCTCTGTATAATTGGTGTCTCCCAATAAACGAGTTACAGTTCCTAAAATGTGTCGCCTCTTTTCCGCGTGTGCCGGT
>JASTWR010001280.1:0-50137 GCA_030770355.1 Harpagoxenus sublaevis
ACCCCACTCCGTGGTTTTTTATCGAGGTGACCTTCCTCTAGGCTGGTGGGAGGAGTAAAAGAAACTCCCCCTTAACGGTCCCGGCCGACCGGGCGTTTAAAGTCAGGGTCGCCGTCCCCTACCGGCTATCGGAGCTGGTAGCCGGTAGCCGAAGCTAGCACCAGACTTCTAAGAGGGTAGCCGGGCCCCCGGTTTTCTGACTGGGTTTTCCTTCCCATAGGTCGGTGGGAGAGCAAGGGCTCAATCCCACACAGCGCCGACCGGCCGGGCGACTTTATATAGAGGTTGCCCACCTCGCAGCCCTGAAAAGGCCCCGGTCTCTCGCCAGCCAAGCGGCTGACGGAGATTACGGTCTGATGTGCTCGGGGTACCCCGGGTGCGCAAGACCCGTATCCGCCGCCCAAAGACGTCAGAGGACCCCTGGGGGGGGTGTGGTGTGGCTCTTAGACCCCGATCCTCGCCACCGGCCCTCCCGGCGGTCTTAGACCGCCGGTACTGCCCCAATGGGTCAACGGATCAAAGGGGAGCCCCCTCACCCGGTACCCAACGAATTGGGTACCTTCGTCAAGTGGCACACCGTCGAGGGGAGGTACAAAGATAACTACGTGTACCACTTGTTACTTAGGTTTATTCGAGGTACAATATTACTTCGATTTTTTCAAGGGACGCCACGCGTGCTTGGCGCCTTTTTTACCTTTTTAATAAAGGTAATTTTGTACGGATATCATGCCTTTTTGTAGGATTACGCATCCTGTATGAACAGTATATCTTATAACAATCTGTACAGGATGTGAAGCTGAAGGTGTTACAGACTACTATATTTCTAAGAAAACATCAATTTAATATTTTGCTTAGTTTTTTAAAAATAATTCTCTGTAATCCCTTTAGTTTTACATCCTGTATATATTTTGCGACATAAGATATAATCGCAATGTAGCGTGATTAATGCTAATGCTATAAAGTGGTAAAATCCCACCACCACCCCCTTTCCGTCTTTTATAATTGAAATGTAGTCATTGATATGTATATTAATAAAAAATGAGAGACATGTTTAATACCTTATAGAAAATACATACCATTTTAGTTTCTCGAGAAGTGCAAAGATAAATAATATTACCATTTGGATTTTTTATTAATTATTTAAAAATTAAAGATATTGCTTATGTTATTTCGAGGTACAAAAATAAATATTACGTATTACTTGGGTTTTATTTACTTTGTTGAAAAAAGAAATTTCGTTCAGATATCACGCATTTTTTTAGTGATACGCATCTTATAAACAGTATGTGCAGGAAGGTAATAAAGGTGTTTGCTCGGGGGGGGGGGGGATGTAAATCCGTCCCCGGATTCGCGACGATTATAATCAGGCGACGATCTCGAAGGACCAGAGGGGGGTACGGTCCCCTCACGACGAATAATGTGCACTATGCACGTATGAAAAGCGAACAAACGAAATCAAATGCAAGAGCGTGCGACTCACCGTGTCGGTGCCCCAGCGCCCTCCTGGGGGGGTGTAACTCCGTCGACCTTACTGTCCTCTCGGCAGCCCTCCGTGGTAGCGGGAGGAACCGGCTGGCAGGCAAGTAAGGCAGGCAAGCAAGGCAGGCAAGTAAAGCAGGCACGACACGTTTCTTTGCACTTATGTTGACTGCTTCCGAATGAAGAGTCCACGACGACTAGACTCGATCACGTCTAGGTGAGGAGTGCTGTGCTCCGCGGCACTTTCCGGCTCGCGCTCCTGTGAAGTACGGCGCGAGCGAGTATCAAATCCTCATTAGCTGGGGATGCCACCCGTGGGCGGGCAGCACGAGTCGGGTGAGTCGCGCGAATATCGACATCTAATGATCGCGATCCGCCAACGTTTCGCGCGAGTCACCAAGCACGAAACTGAAGTTATTGACGGTAACGTACTATATTATACTATACTATACTATTATCTACTAAACGCGAAACTAACTTATTTACTGATCCTAACTAATATTTGGTGAGCGCCAAACAGTGTTACAGACTATTATTTCTAAAGAAACAAAAATTTCATATTTTGTTTAGTTTTAGAAAATAATAGTGTGTAACACCTTTAGTTTTACACCCTGTATATATTTTGCTACATAAAATATATGATCGTAATGTAGTGTGATTAATGCTAATCTTCTTGGATCGCAATAAAATATTATGAATGGGAAATACAATTTATTGATAGAAAATTAATCATGTCGCAGTTAGTAAAAACAATAACTCTTATATGTAATAGAATTCAAAGTGTATGTGGTTTCGAGTATTATGTAAAAATAAAATGTGCATCTATATTTCATAATATTGCTTATATATATTACTAGCTGGTTACCCGGGCTTCGCCCCGGAGGACTTCTCGCGCCATTGTAGACATGAGTTAGTACATAGACAACAGAGGAAATGAACAATACGATGAAGAAATTTAAATCTGAAGCGATAAAATTGGAGCAAAAGTACGAACAAACACAAACATAATTTAATTTATCTTTATCATGTCATGAGATAATATTGTTCATTACAATCAAACGAAAGTTTATTGGAGTCAAAATCGATTTCAGCCGTTGCGTCAAAGAATGCGGTAATCCGAGTGTCAAAGTTATATTTGACGATGTATGAACGAAGGAAAGTTATTTAAAGCAGCGAATCGTTTGCATATTGAACAGTCTTTTTATTATAGCAGAGAATGTGCTGTACAGATATTAAGCGTCGAAGTTAACGAAACAGAAATAATTTGTTAAAGCAGAGAATAGTTGGTATATGAAAAATACATATTTATATGTACGATGAATAGTTGTTATATAAATATGTATTTTTTATATACCAACTATTCTTTGCTTTAACAAATTATTTCTGCTTTGTTAACTTCGACGCATAATATCTGTAGCAGAAATAATTTGTTAAAGCAGAGAATAGTTGGTATATGAAAAGTATGCTTTGTAAGTTAAAGCGAGGTCCACTCTGTACAGGGTTGGGAGGGGGGATGCGAAGGGAGCCGCGGTGGCGAACACAGCAAACGGAGAACGACGTTTCTTAATTGTAAATTTTCAGCTTCGAGTTTTGTATCGCAATATCTCCGCTTGTAGGGCACGTAGCGGAAACATAAAAACACTTTTATTTTAGGAATTTAGTCCAAGCTATCCATTAAGCCTAGTTGGAACTTAATCCGTTCGCTAGTTATCGAGATCTCAAAATCTCGGGTACTCGCAACTCGTTGCGTCGCGTTAATAGAGCCACGGCGGTCTCGCTTTGCGCGTATTTGGCGCGAGGCACTACTGTGTCTCTTGATTACTTTGATTTTTTCAAGGTAAAGATATTACTTGGATTCTTTCAAGGCAGATTATCAACATAAATTATAATTTTAAACAATAAGCAAAACCCGTTCATAATTACCCTAGCTACGATTCGGCATTGCCCGGCGTGCGGCGGGTAACTCCGAATGGCAAAGTTTTGCTTTTTGTTTAAAATTGTTTATGTTGAAAATTTATAAATATTATTGTAATTTAAAGCCAAATAACTGGAATATTACTTGAAATAGACTTCTATAATTGATAAATAATTGTCAGCTTTATTTAACTTTTCCCTTAGATGTTCGCAATTCTTCCATTCTCCCATACCCTTAAAACTATTTTCGTTAATAAATTTATTGTGGAATAAGTGGGTATTTGTAAGCAATAACCAAGTCAATATCTTATCGGGTCTAAAAGATATTGAAAAATCCGTAAAAATATATTTTACCCATTTTTACCTCCTTAAGGGTCGAATTTTTAAAAATCCCTTCTTAGTGGGAGCTTACGTCATAAAAGAAATGTACCTACTCCCCAAATTTCATGTTTCTAGGTTCAGGGGTTGGGCTGGGCGTTGATGAGTCAGTTTACGGTAATTAAATACCGTAGCAAAGTACATAATTTAGCAAAATTTGTGTTTTTTTACGTTTGCTAAAGACATTACGTTTGTCTTAGACGGTGAAAGGTATAATGTTTATAAGAGAGACAACAACATATGGCTGTAAAAGACACCATGTCTGTAAGAGACACTATGGCCGGTATTCATAGTCGGATCTTATATTTAAGACCGTCTTAAGTACAATCTTAAGATGTCATGAACCAATCACACAGCCGTATTAGCGTCTTAAGACATTACTTAAGACGGTCTTAAAATAAGATCCGACAGTGAATACCGGCCTATGTCTGTAAGAGATTCTGTGTCTGTAAGAGACACCATGTCTGTAAAAAATTCAGTGTCTAAAAAACTATCCGCCACACGCGGGGCAATGCCGTAGCTGGGGTAATTACAACGGGTTTTGCTTATTGTTTAAAATTATAATTCATGTTGAAAATCTATAAATATTAATTACTGTAGTTTAAAGTAACTTTTGGATTTAAAGTAATCAAATAACTGGAGTATCATTTAAAATGAAGACTTCTATAGTTGATAAATAATCGTCGGCTTTATTTAACTATTCTTTTAGATGTTTGCAATTCTTCCACTCTCCCCTACGGCCCTTAAAATTATTTTTGTTAATAAATTTGTTGTGGAATACGGAAACAAATGTTATTTTTTTTTAAATAATTGTTGGGCTGAGTATAACAACCAAAAAAATACTATTAATTAATTAATTTACAGGAGATACGAAGGGTTCTATAATTTACCCCTAAATCCAGATTTATCCCTTTAGAGGTTGATTAGGGCAAAATCCTGAAATACGTTTCTGAGCATTTGTATGGGTGACCTTCGTAAGCAAGAACCAAGTCGATATCTCATCGGGCCTAAGAGATATTGACGAATCCGTGAAAATAAATTTTACCACTTTCCACACCCTTAAGAGTCAAATTTATAAAAATCACTTCTTAGTAGATGTTTACGTCATGAGAGGAATATACTCTCCGAATTTCATGTTTCTAGGTTCAGGGGTTGGGCTGGGCGTTGATGAGTCAGTTTACGGTAATTAAATACCGTAGCAAAGTACATAATTTAGCAAAATTTGTGTTTTTTTACGTTTGCTAAAGACATTACGTTTGTCTTAGACGGTAAAAGGTATAATGTTTATAAGAGAGACAACAACATATGGCTGTAAAAGACACCATGTCTGTAAGAGACACTATGGCCGGTATTCATAGTCGGATCTTATATTTAAGACCGTCTTAAGTACAATCTTAAGATGTCATGAACCAATCACACAGCCGTATTAGCGTCTTAAGACATTACTTAAGACGGTCTTAAAATAAGATCCGACAGTGAATACCGGCCTATGTCTGTAAGAGATTCTGTGTCTGTAAGAGACACCATGTCTGTAAAAAATTCAGTGTCTAAAAAACTATCCGCCACACGCGGGGCAATGCCGTAACTGGGGTAATTACAAACGGGTTTTGCTTATTGTTTAAAATTATAATTCATGTTGAAAATCTATAAATATTAATTACTGTAGTTTAAAGTAACTTTTGGATTTAAAGTAATCAAATAACTGGAGTATCATTTAAAATGAAGACTTCTATAGTTGATAAATAATCGTCGGCTTTATTTAACTATTCTTTTAGATGTTTGCAATTCTTCCACTCTCCCCTACGGCCCTTAAAATTATTTTTGTTAATAAATTTGTTGTGGAATACGGAAACAAATGTTATTTTTTTTTTAAATAATTGTTGGGCTGAGTATAACAACAACAAAAATACTATTAATTAATTAATTTACAGGAGATACGAAGGGTTCTATAATTTACCCCTAAATCCAGATTTATCCCTTTAGAGGTTGATTAGGGCAAAATCCTGAAATACGTTTCTGAGCATTTGTATGGGTGACCTTCGTAAGCAAGAACCAAGTCGATATCTCATCGGGCCTAAGAGATATTGACGAATCCGTGAAAATAAATTTTACCACTTTCCACACCCTTAAGAGTCAAATTTATAAAAATCACTTCTTAGTAGATGTTTACGTCATGAGAGGAATATACTCTCCGAATTTCATGTTTCTAGGTTCAGGGGTTGGGCTGGGCGTTGATGAGTCAGTTTACGGTAATTAAATACCGTAGCAAAGTACATAATTTAGCAAAATTTGTGTTTTTTTACGTTTGCTAAAGACATTACGTTTGTCTTAGACGGTAAAAGGTATAATGTTTATAAGAGAGACAACAACATATGGCTGTAAAAGACACCATGTCTGTAAGAGACACTATGGCCGGTATTCATAGTCGGATCTTATATTTAAGACCGTCTTAAGTACAATCTTAAGATGTCATGAACCAATCACACAGCCGTATTAGCGTCTTAAGACATTACTTAAGACGGTCTTAAAATAAGATCCGACAGTGAATACCGGCCTATGTCTGTAAGAGATTCTGTGTCTGTAAGAGACACCATGTCTGTAAAAAATTCAGTGTCTAAAAAACTATCCGCCACACGCGGGGCAATGCCGTAACTGGGGTAATTACAAACGGGTTTTGCTTATTGTTTAAAATTATAATTCATGTTGAAAATCTATAAATATTAATTACTGTAGTTTAAAGTAACTTTTGGATTTAAAGTAATCAAATAACTGGAGTATCATTTAAAATGAAGACTTCTATAGTTGATAAATAATCGTCGGCTTTATTTAACTATTCTTTTAGATGTTTGCAATTCTTCCACTCTCCCCTACGGCCCTTAAAATTATTTTTGTTAATAAATTTGTTGTGGAATACGGAAACAAATGTTATTTTTTTTTAAATAATTGTTGGGCTGAGTATAACAACCAAAAAAATACTATTAATTAATTAATTTACAGGAGATACGAAGGGTTCTATAATTTACCCCTAAATCCAGATTTATCCCTTTAGAGGTTGATTAGGGCAAAATCCTGAAATACGTTTCTGAGCATTTGTATGGGTGACCTTCGTAAGCAAGAACCAAGTCGATATCTCATCGGGCCTAAGAGATATTGACGAATCCGTGAAAATAAATTTTACCACTTTCCACACCCTTAAGAGTCAAATTTATAAAAATCACTTCTTAGTAGATGTTTACGTCATGAGAGGAATATACTCTCCGAATTTCATGTTTCTAGGTTCAAGGATTTGGGCTGGGCGTTGATGAGTGAGTGAGTGAGTGAGTCAGGACATTTGTCTTTATATATATAGATTTAAATTATAATTTTAAACAATAAGCAAAACCCGTTTGTAATTACCTCAGCTACGATTCGGCATTGCTCCGCGTGCGGCGGGTAACTCCGAAAGGCAAATAAATATTAATATTAATTATCGTAATTTAAAGCCAAATAACTGGAGTATTATTTAAAATTCAGACTTCTATAATTGATAAATAATCGTCGGCTTTATTTAACTTTTTTCTTAGATGTTCGAAATTCTTCCGCTCTCCCCTACAACCCTTGAAATTATTTTTGTTAATAAATTTGTTGTGGAATACGAAAGCAAAAGTTATTTTTTTAAAAGTAATTGTTGGGCCGACTATGAGAACCAAAAGAAAAATACATAGGAATTAATTTACAGGAGATACGAAGGATTCTATAATTCACCCCTAAATCCAGATTTATTCCTTTAGAGGTTGATTAGGGCAAAATCCTGAAATACGTTTCTGAGCATTTGTATGGGTGACCTTCGTAAGCAAGAACCAAGTCGATATCTCATCGGGCCTAAGAGATATTGACGAATCCGTGAAAATAAATTTTACCACTTTCCACACCCTTAAGAGTCAAATTTATAAAAATCACTTCTTAGTAGATGTTTACGTCATGAGAGGAATATACTCTCCGAATTTCATGTTTCTAGGTTCAAGGATTTGGGCTGGGCGTTGATGAGTGAGTGAGTGAGTGAGTCAGGACATTTGTCTTTATATATATATAGATTTAAATTATAATTTTAAACAATAAGCAAAACCCGTTTGTAATTACCTCAGCTACGATTCGGCATTGCTCCGCGTGCGGCGGGTAACTCCGAATGGCAAATAAATATTAATATTAATTATCGTAATTTAAAGCCAAATAACTGGAGTATCATTTAAAATTCAGACTTCTATAATTGATAAATAATCGTCGGCTTTATTTAACTTTTTTCTTAGATGTTCGAAATTCTTCCGCTCTCCCCTACAACCCTTGAAATTATTTTTGTTAATAAATTTATTGTGGAATACGAAAACAAAAGTTATTTTTTTAAAAGTAATTGTTGGGCCGACTATAAGAACCGAAAAAAAATACATAGGAATTAATTTACAGAAGATACGAAGGGTTCTATAATTCACCCCTAAATTCAGATTTATCCCTTTAGACGTTGATTAGGGCAAAATCCTGAAATGCGTTTCTGAGCATTTGTATGGGTGACTTTCGTAAGCAAGAACCAAGTCGATATCTCATCGGGCCTAATAGATATTGACAAATCCGTGAAAATACATTTTAACCCTTTTCACACCCTTAAGGGCCGAATTTCTAAAAATCCCTTTTTAGTGGGTGCTTACGTCATGAGAGGAATACACCCCTCGAATTTCATGTTTCTAGGTTCAGGGGTTTGGGCTGGGCGTTGATGAGTCAGTCAGTGAGTGAATGAGTCAGGACATCTGGCTTTATATATATAGATTTCTTATGGGAGACTGCCGAGAGAAGGTTGGAGGGAACGGTTGGCTCGGAAAGGAAAGCGAAGTGAGAATGGAATTAAAGGAAAGAGAAAGGAAGGAGGTCGGTAAAAAGTGGAGGAGGAGATAAAGGAACCACAATGGAACGTAAGGAAATGGAGGAAACAAGGAGGATGGAGCATGAGGAAAGATCTGGAGAAAAATGTGAAGAAAAAGATTTGGAGGTTAGAATGAGGCAGGGAGAGACAGGTGGCCGGAAAAGAGAGAGGGGTAATAGTGACGTGGCGGCAGCGGAGCGTTGCGCAGGCGTGCGCAACTAACAGGCAGAGGGATGTAAGAGATCCAGAGAAGAGATGGTGTTGTGGCTGGAGGAGAGCGGAGCACTCGCGCACTCGACTAAGACAACCGGTGGAAACGGGCCGAGGCAGACGGAGAGGAGACAGCAGACGCACATGTACGCACATGTCAAGAAGAGAAGATGGCAAGGCGGAGACCGGCGGTACCCGCGAACGTAAGTGAGTAAAGAGGGCGCGAAGATGCAGTAGCGGAGCGGCGCTGCCGCGGTGACTGCCGGAGGAGGGTTGGTAGCATGTGCCGGGTTGTTGCGCATGGCGGAGAAGGTTCGTAGAGAAGCACGTGCGAACGGTTGAGAAAGTGGTTGCAGGATACAGAAGGGAATAATAGATAATAGGGAGCTGAAAGGTAGGCGGAGAAGGCAGAAAAGAGACGGTAAGAAGAGCGAAAGAGTAAAGGCAGTATATTTGTACAGTTGATACAGTTTTAACAATAGCTTTTTATAGTTTGTCAACGTGCGTGATTTGCATTGTACAAATCGAGAAAATTGCCTAAAGTCGGCCCGAGGACGAAGCAGGAGGATAGGATGGAAGAATTGGAGAAAGAGGTGAAGAAAGTAGGACAGGAAATGCAAGAAATAAAACAGGAAATAGCAGAGGTGAAATCATGGACGGTAAAAATGGAAGTAAAGCTTGATCGGATTGAGGAGATGGTGAAAGAAGTGAAGGAAGACGGGCGGGAAATGAAGGAAATTATGCGAGGGCTGCTGGAAGAGAAAAGAATGGCAGAGAGGACGGAAGAGAGTCCGGCAGAAGAGGAAAGAAAGAGCGAAGAAAGGACAAGGAAGGGGGAAGAGGAACGGGAAGAAGGAAAGAAGGATGTAGAAGGTGGGGCAAAGGAGGTGGAAGAGAGGAAGAAAAGAGCATGCAGAGAGGAAAGGAGAGTCGAGGAAAGTAAAGAGAAAGACTGGTGGGAGGAGATAACAAGCGAAGAGGAAGAGAGAAGAGAGGAAGAGAGAACGACACAAAGCCCGAATGGAGTAGGGAGAAGGAGTAGTAAAGCCACGGAATCGAGCTCGGAGGTGAGGGCGTAGATGCAGGAATCGAAAGAGAAGAAAAGGTTAAAAGTTGGATCGAGAATGAGAGCGAGAGGAGGACGAAGGGCAAATGTGTGTGGAGGAGTAGCATGGGAACTGATGAGAAGAACCAAGAAGAGTGGGAGAATGAAGGAAGGAAGGAAGAGGAGATGGGGAGAGAAAAAGGAGAGAAGTATGTGGCAGAGAAGAACAAGCTGTGGAGGAAGGTGGAGAGCAGAGGAAGTGAAAAGGAGAGAAGAGAGGAGGGAGAGAAAGAAGGAACAAAGAGAGGAAAGAGAAGAGAGAGAGGAGCGAAAAAAGGAAGAGGAGCCTCATATGGAAAAGGATAATAGGAGACGGTCCGCAGGAAAGGAGGGAAATACTAAATATCATTATGGAGAAGATACTCGGAAGAATGGTGCGGGTAAGGAAAGTAATGGAAACAATAGGGGGAAGAAAGAAGGAAGTTCTCTTTGTGGAGCTCGAAGAAGAAGAAGATAAGGAAGATATTATTAGAAGGAGCGAGGAGATTTGGAGAAGATGGGAAGTAAGGGTGGATGAGGAGTTGACGATGGAAAAAAGGACGTATAGGCACAGGCACAGGCTAGTGGGGCAAGCGAAGGAAGAAAGAAAGAAGGGAAAGTCGGCAACGATGACAAATAGGAGGCTGTGGATAGATGGGAGGGAGATTAAGTGGGATGAGGAGGGGGGCAGGTGGAGGAGGGTGTGAAGGACGAAGAAGCTAAAAAAGGATTGAAGGGTATAGCCGATAGGAAGAAAAGAAACAGTTTCTAGAAAGGAAGGAGCAGAGAAAGGAAGAGCCATGAAGGAAGTAGGGAGGAGAGGCAGCCCAGGAAGAGTAGGAAAAGAGAATGATAGGAAAGGAGAGCTAAAAGGAAGGAAGAACCAGAAGAAAAGAAGATAGAGGGAAAGGGGAACGAAGAGAGAAGGAGAAGAAGGAGGAAGGGAAAACGGTTTAGAGATGCCGGGGAAGGAGAGAGGATAAGAGTGAGATGAAGGGAGAGGAGGGAGATTGAGAGGTTAGAAAGGAAGGATGAGCGGAGAAGAGAAAGAAGCAGGAGGACAGAAGGCAGATTGAGGAAGATGCATAAAACAGATTAGAGACAATAAGGAAGGAGAGAGGGCTTAGGGTGACTTCCGTTTGTTTTGTTTTGTTCTGTTTGTTTTGTTTTGTTCTGTGTTGTTTTTCTGATGCAGGGCGCTAGGATGGGAGAGTGGAAAGGACAGGAAGCAGAAGAGCGGCAGGATAGAAAGGGGAAATGGCAGATGGGAAAGGAGAGACAGGCGGGAAAGAGTAGAGAAGAAGGGAGAGAAGGAAGAAGCAGGTGCGAACTAAGGAATGGAAATCGGCAGGAAGGATGGAGCCGGGAGAGTGAAGGAAGAGGGAAGTCAGAGGAGAGGGCCGGAGGGAATAGGGAAGAGTAAGGGTGGGATGGGTACCAGGTTGTGAGGTCGCCCAATGGCCAGGATTGATGGGGATTAAAGGACAGAGTGTAAAGGTTTTGGGACCGTTTCCTGCAAAAACGCCTTTTGAAACCCCCGTGAAGGGTATGAAATAAAGAAATATAATAATAATATATAATATAGTATTTCTTATCAACTTTTTCTAAAAATAATATATAAATATTTTTTGAACCGTCAGGCGATCGTGCTTTTTCTATAATTTTTACATTATCATCAACTGCAACATCATTATATGCAATCCAAAATCTGTCTGGTCTACACATGTTTGTAAAATAACCTTGTTCAACAGATTTACCATGATGAAATATAGTATTTATTACTTTATACTGCTGGGGAGGGAGAGGAGGAGCGATTATGTAGGCTGTGTGGGAGGGGGGGGGGAATAGAGATAGGACGTGTGGGAGGAATGTAGGGATTGTGGGTTGGAAGGGGGAAGGAGTTGGCAAGAAGTATGTAGCTGGGTGTTGGGGGAGGATGGGGAGGGAGAATCGTGGATGAGGAAAGTGGAGGGAGAGAGAGGGAGCTGGGATGATGGATGAGGAATGGGGAAAGTGAGAGGACGTGAGGGTGAGAGAGAGAGAGAGAGAGAGAGAGAGAGAGAGAGAGAGAACCCAGAGAAAAAGAAGAACAAAAGGATGTAAAGAAAGGCAATAAGAAACGGAAGTCCAACGGGGCGTGTGTGTGTGTAGGCAAGGCGCGTGTGAGTGTGAGCACGTGTACAGACCTGGCACGTGTCCGCACGAGCACTCTTTATATGTAGGAAATAGGATAGGATAAGAAGTAGGTTAAGTTAGATGTAAGGAGTAGATGTAAGCGTTTTTTGTTTAAGATGGTAACCCTAAAGGGAACAATAAAGATACTACTACTTTATTATACTGCTGTTTAGCTATCGATACTGTAGTTGTTGGTATGGCAGTTAAATTAAACGTCTGTGGTATTTTCACTAATTTATTATCCTGTGATGAGAACAAAATTAAATGAATGAAACTATTTCTTTCGTCGACGTTAATTTATTTTTAAATATTATATTATTTCCTGCACACTGTTGGCATGTTTTATCATGTGATTGACACCAATGTGAAAATGTAATCTTTATAAATCATTGAGATTATAACTTTTCTTTTTCCAATAGTTAATAGAAATTGGAACAACTATATTGTTATTAGTAGTAACTTTTATATTATTACATGATTTGCACCGAGTGGTACAAGTGACTTGATGCTCTACCAGATTTCTTATATAATCATATTCTGTACAAATAGCAGTAAGAAATTTGAGAGCGTCTCGTTTTTTCGGTCCTTCACCATCACGACTCGTAAAACGCTCTCCTAGATTTGTCGGTATTTTATCAGCATTCAAATTATCTATATCTAATCGGGAGGGTCCCGTTTGCCTACAATCCCGATTGCCAACAGCTTTGTTTGCCCACAACATTTTGCCTACAGCTTCGTTTGCCGACATTCCCGATTACCTACAAGCATTATTGCGCACATGTAATAGTTAAAAATACGAACGTACGTTTGCGCACATGGCCAAACACATTGCACACATGACTTTATTGCACACAAGCAGATTGCACACATGACATTATTGCGCACATACACATTGCACACATGACTTATTGCGCACATTCACGTTATATTGCACACAATGTCGCAGGCTTATCGTAAAATCAGCCTTTTTGCAAAAAGGCTAGCCTTTTTGCGAAATGCCGGCTTTTTGCGAAAGCATTTGATCGTTTCTTTAATAAGACTAACGTATTTTAGACTTTTTGCAAAGTGCCTAGCCTAACACCAGCCCATGTGTGCCAAAAAGCCTAAAGTGCGTTCAGTCTTATTGGGAAACGATCAGTGGTTCGTAAAAGGCCGGCCTTTCTACATTCCAACGTATCTTCAGCAATTAATGAATATTTCTCTTGAAGCAATACGACTTAACACTGCAGTGTTAAGAACATCGCATATATGACGAGTAGGCAGTAAACAAACGGTATCAGACGGCAAATTATCAATAAAATCACACAATTTGTGTAATCTTGTTTCGAAAGACTCACATTTGAAAGATTTTTTTTTTTCTCAAGAATCTCAGAATCAGATTTTGTCAATAAACCAATACGAACTCTCGAGAGTAATTCACGATAAGATCTGTCTCCTTGCTGGCGCATATTGATCGTTAATTCGTCATATTGAAATTCGTTCTACAAAATGTTTTTTGTAGTCCCCATACTGCCAAAATTTTTACCAAGTTCTTCGTTTGATAATGGAACAAAGACAAAATCTTCACGTACAGGAGGTAATTGAAGCAGACCTCCAAATGAAAGAATATGCTTTCGACCAAACGAAGCCTCGTCCAAGGTACCAAATATTTCACATAGACGCAAGTGTATATACATCAAAGTTAAATTAGATATCATTGACACTTCAATTATAATAAGAGTAACATCTTTGAGATCTGCCCGTAAAACTTTCAAAACGTGTGGAGCTAATTGTTTATACTTAGGCGTCTGACAATGTTCAACAGGTAACTGCAGCAATTTGTGAACTGTCAAACCATTGATATTAAACGCTGCTATACCAGTAGGTGCTGCTACAGCAGTATTCTTGTTGCGATTTTGTGTTATCCAGCATGCAATTGTTTTAATTAAGAAACTTTTACTTCCTCCTTCTCCACTAATGTATAATCGTAATGGTTTATAAATATCCGACGATGTTATGGTGTTGTCGATATCCGACGATGTTATGGCGTTGATGACTCTATCAAATACTCTTTTTTGATGTGCGTTCAGCTTTGAAATCATTTCAGGTACATCGATTTCCTGATCTAATTTGTCACCAAGATCCTTAAAATCTTGCATCGCTTCACCAGCCTCAATATTTTGAACACTTATTAGATTATCAGGATCATCTTGAGCCTCATGCTGTTTTTCCAACTCATCTAAATGTTGTTGAACTAATTCCTCCGCAGTTTCAAATGCTTTTTGCAATTCCTCTAATTTTTCATGATACTTCAATGCTTTCTCAAGATGTAACTTTCCCTTGTGAAATGATTCTGCATAAGTATCACATCCATCTTTAAGATCTATTATTTTCCGCCACGGTTTAAAGAGAAGCCTTAAGTTGCGCACAGTACATTTGCACACGTTGCAATTGCACACCGTGCTATTAGACACAAAAAATTGCGCACCGTTCGATTGGGCACGGTTCGATTGGACACCGTTCGATTAAACACGGTTTGATTGGACACAGTTCGATTGGATACCGTTCGGTTGGACACACAGAACATATACTAATAGAAGCGCAAGCTCTTTGTGTAACATTGGACACACGAAACGCCGCGCGATCGACGCGATCCAAGTGGTTTGGACCTGTACTACGTTCTATATCTATAGCTACTAGCTGTGTTCCGAATACACTGCCAGTATTGAAAATCTATAGTTTACGTATAACGTAAAACACAGTTTATATGAGCCGTAAATAATATAGAATATATGTTAATAAATAATATATGTTATTTTCGTCATAAAATGAGGGAATGCGCAATAAAGAACAAATTAATTACATATAAAATGAAATACATTCTTATTTCAAAATTTTAATTTATAACATGAAATACATTTTTTTTCAAAGTGTGAACATGAAATACAGTTATTTCAAAGTGTGTAACATCAAATACATTTTTATGTCAAAGTTTAACATGAAATACATTATTATTTCAAAATAAAGTCTATAATAATAAAACAAACAACAGAATATACGATTCTATAATAAGTGGGAAAAAGTAAAAACCGTACAATTAAAGAGTTCGAAAGCCAAATACATCAAAGAGAAACTAAAAATGCAAATAAGCAGAAAATGCAACTAAATCACAATGATTTAAATTGCTTGGTTTTTTCGCAATGGCCTGAAGTTACTTGTACCGGTTTTTTCTTATCTTTAACATACTTATGTATTAAAAACGATAAACTATTTTCGACGATTATGTTATCACATCGATGATTGCTACAGAAATCACTGCTGTAGTTATTAAAAAATATTTTTTTAAAAGCTGATTCTAAGTTTGACTTATGTCCATTTTCATCGCAAAAGTGAAATAATCTATTGTGTACGTTTTGTATTAACGTAATCACCTGATTACTTGGATACGTTAACGAATCTTTTTCTGAATATTCCTTAAAAACCGTGTGCAAATGATGTTGTTCTTGTTGTGTACAAAACAAATCAACTTTACATTTTGAACAATTTTCATCAGGAAGTTGTAGCCTTTTTAAAAGATAATCCGACACGTAAGAAAGAGCTTGAGAGGCATCAATGTTTAAATTTTCAAAATCGACCCATGGAAGATTACAGTCACTAGTGTTCTCTAATGGTTCACTTTCGCCCTCGTGAACGCTGTCACAAGTATTAGTTAAATACTGTCGAAAATTGTCCAAATTTTCACAATTATCGCTTTCACAATTCGCAGATTTGGAAACCGGTGCAACGAGTTTATTTAATATTACAGTTTTCAAGGCAGTTACAAATTGATGGCAAGTGGGATTTGAATTTGCAATTCCATGTTGCCGAATTTGGCAAAACAAATTTTCCAATGGATCTTGATTTAAATTCCTCATATTTAGAAAGCTAAAACCAATTGCTTTTAATTGATGCCACAAAACATGACCATCTGATTATTATCATCCAACCTTTCACGAAATGATATTGATTTGTGACATCCTTTCCGTCAGTTAAATCAAATAATTTCCACTTAGTCATTTCTGACAGTAATCTGCTGTATAACATTAAGTGAGGCGAGCCGTCTTGCAAACAACATCTATACCTCTTGCCATCATCTTGATTTATTGTTGAACCATTTAAAGAATCAAAGAGATCATCTATAAGTTGAGCAAACTCTGCCGTTTGTATCGATTCAGCTGGAAACAATCCCTTGACGTTAGAAACGCTATAACAATGAATAGCTGCGGCAACAGTATGGCTCAACTGACGCGCTGCAATTTTTACCCTCATTTTAATAAAAGAGTTTAAAATTAAAATCATGTTTATTTAATTTGTAAACAAGTTTGCTCGGGGGGGGGGGGGGGGTGTAAGTCCGTCCCGGGATTCGCGACGATTATTGAATTGCGACGATCTCGAAGGACCAGAGGGGGGTATGGTCCCCTCACGACGGTTAAAGTGCACTATGCACTTACGAAAGCGAACAAGTGAAAGCAAAATTCAAAGCGTGCGACTCACCGTGTTGGTGCCCCGGCGCCCTCCTGGGGGGTGTAAATCCGTCGACCTCGCTGTCCTCTCGGCAGCCCTCCGTGGTAGCGGGAGGAGCCGGCTGGCAGGCAACGATGGAGGCAAGGCGTGCAGGCAGGCGAACGGCAAGCAAGGCAGGCACGACACTTTTTCTTCGCACTTGTGCTTTGTCGAAGACGACCTGATATAGCGACGACTCGACTGCTTCCGAGTGAAGAGTCGATGCGTGCGTGACCACTTCCGATTGAAGAGTGTCCTCGGTACTCTCTGGCTCGCGCTCCTGCGAAGTACGGCGCTCGCGAGTATCGTTTTCTTCCGTAATTGGGGAGGCTACCCGCGGGCGGGCAGCACGAGTCGGGTGAGTCGCGCGAATATTGATAGCTAATGATCGCGATCCGCCAACGTTTCGAGCGAGCCACCGTTAGGGGCAAACTATGTTACCGACGATAATATAAACTAATGATGTCTTATCTATTACGCGAAACTAACTAATCTATTTTATTACGACTTATTAACTAATATTTGGTGAGCGCCAAACATACCGCCCACCAAAATACAACGTGTTGTATTTTAATCTAATCAGTGGCCTCTGGTAAAGTGCCCATCGGTAGGGGGCACAATTTTACCAGGGGACGCAAGATCGAACCGTCCGCCGCCCGCACCGTGGCGACACGCGGGACTCCATCGCTACCCGGGTGTAGCGCTTCAACTCTTCCACGTTTCCAACGTAGAGGAGACGCGCTATCGTCCTTGATGAGAACTAATGAATCTACTTTGAGCGGGTTGGCTGAGGTCCACCATTTGGGACGATGTTGCAGAGTATTAAGATACTCATGGTGCCAGCGTTTCCAAAAGTCCTGATGGATTCTCTGAACTAGCTGCCATCGACTCAAACGATTCACGGGCAGCGGAGTTAGGTCGTATTGAATTTTGTTTTAAGTTATTAAAAACGTGTTATTATTTATTATTCGCTATAAAAATTAATATTGATAGCTCGGCGGTTTGCTCTTATTTGCCTTAAGTTTCAAAAAGATTGTACATCTGGATAGCGTTATTTATAACTTAGGATAAATCTTTTTTTTATAAAAGAAGAAATATTTTTTATTTTTGAATACTTTATCTTTTAATAATATTTTTTATGTATTTCCTTTTAAGTACGAGATTATTTAAATATCTAATTGTTACAGTAAATTTCCCTTAAAAAATTTATTACTTCTGAGTAACTACTTATGGGCAAACCTCGTAGACAGATTCAATAAGTGCTTTGTGTTATAATTTAAATTAAGTTAACGCAAAGATATTTAACGAAACGGATTAGAAAATAATTTTTTATTGTAAAATTTTATATTGTAAAATTTTGTATTGTAAATTTTTGTATTTTAAAATACACAGTATAATTTTTTGTGTTTGTTTAAATTTTGATATCTTAATAATAGTTATGTCTTGGCGAAAGTTTTATCCGTTATCAAAATTTTCTGCAAGGAGGTACTTCTGACAAGAGTAAAAAGTAATTTTTAGTGCAGGAAAAATTATTTCTTTTGTTACAATGCGTAAGAATATTGCACGCGACGCGCGCGAAAGCAAAACGCGACCGCCGCGGCCGACCGCGGCCGCGCCGTCGTGCCGCCGCGCGATGCGCGGCGGAGCGCTCACGCACACTATCAGGCGCGCGGCTCACCGACGTTTGCCCGGCTAAAGAACGACGCTGGTTGGACTAACTTTACTCAATGATTACGGCTTTGTCAAGCATTATAGAAAAAAGTGGTTCAGGACTTTTCGACTCAGTTTTTGACAAGGAATACCGCTATGTAGTTAGTGGGCGGTCTTTTAGTAACACCCTGTATATCACACTCTCAAAGAACGACCGATCACGTCAGAGAACGAAGCTCGTCTCCTCACCACAATGACCGCACGTACGCGTGGCGCCCCGATGCGCACGCCACGCGGGAGCTGCCCTCTCGAAGGGCGGGAGCACATCGCTCGTTCAAAGCCCAGCTCCTCATACTCCCTCCCTTTGTGCGAGCGATCCGTGTTCTTCATCTAATTTTCTTCTTTATCTGAAACATATCAAAACTCAGTTATCGAGTAAAATTAATCTCTAATTTTGTTCAAACTCTACATTCATTATCTTATCTCTTAAATATGCAAATGCTTCTAAAGGTAAAGGTTTTGTCATAATGTCTGCCAAGTTTTCTTTGGTCTCAATCCATTCGACTTCCACCTTCCCTTGATCAACACACTGTTTGACTGTTTTGATATACATTTTTATATGTTACCTTTTCATTAAATCTAATGTGTCGGGACTCTATAAATTTTCTTGTGCTTGGATGCCAGAGTATATATCCAGTGTCAGTATATCCTACCAACACACCTCTAATAGCTCTCTTGTCAAATTTCGACGTAGGCTTTGGTACTCTTGCATATCCAATGCATCCAAATCTCTTTATTTGCTCGAAATGACAACTTGTTTCTGATGAGAACTTTTTCAACGGGATCTCGTACTCTATAGTCTTATGTGGAGATCTGTTGTACGCATGCACAGCAGCGTCAACTGCCAACCCCACATTCTCTTTGGTAATCCCGAGTCGAACATATATGTTCTTACTTTCTCTTGCATCGTTCTGTTGAACCTTTCTGCAACTCCATTATGTTCCGGAGTGTACGGTGGTGCATATATGGCTTCTATCTTTTCTCTTTTTAACACTTCTTTAAAAGCACCTCCCGTAAATTCCTTGCCTTGATCTGACTTCACATAGCATAGCTTTTCTTCTTTTCCTAGTAGATTTCTGGCGGATATTAGGTATTTCTCTAGAGCCTCTCCCGATTCATCTTTCGTCTTCAAGGAGTAAGCTTTCGCTAATCTAGAATAATCGTCTATAAAGGTTATTATAAACCTCTTTCGTCCTGGATAAGATGTAGGTTTTATTGGACCCATGATATCCGTATGTATCACCTGTAGTGGTCTCTGTGCTCTATTTCTGTTTTCTTTAAACGGCAATTTTGCCATCTTTGCCATTATACAGACTTCACACTCTAATATGGAGTTATCGAACATAACTGTCTCTAATCTCTTTTCTACTTTTTGTAGCTGTCTTAAATAGTTTAACGACGCATGACCTAATCTAACATGCCATAACATCGCCTCATTTATTTTCTTTAATTTCTTTACTTTTTCAATTACTGAGCTTTCACACATTTCTTCTATATTCTCTAATGTTTGTATATCTTCTAACTTAATGACGATCGAGTTCAGCATTATTGTGTTCTATATTTTCGTTCACATTTGTGAGCTCTCTTTCATTCTCCCTCCCAATCGCAGAGCCAACGTTGTCCCTTTCATCTAATTCTCCCTCCGAAATTGATAACTCATTGCTCTGTATGTTTGCCTGCGATTGTTCAGGAAGCTCACTATGTGAAACAATTTCTGCTCTACATCTGTACACAGCACATTCTACATTTTCATTGTCCTCTATATTATTATTTTTTCCTAAAATTGCATAATCCAATTTGGTTTCTCATAAATTCCTTCAAAAACTATTTTATTTGTTAGTTTATTGTAAACTTTAAATACTTTATCATCTAAATAAATACTGAACCCTGCATCAGCCAACTTTCTTAGAGATAATAGATTTTCAGATACTTCCTTTGTTGCAATTACATTTGTTAATTTAATGACTCTCTTTTCTTTTTCATTCGTTATTAACAAAAGATCTCCTTTACCATCTATTGAAATGTCTGCAAGCTCATTCTTATTCGCGCATTTAATAACTTTATTATTGCATTTTTCAAAATTTGACAAAATTATATTCTTATTTACAATATGGTCCGTTGCACCCGAATCTACAATGAAATTGACTAACTCTTTTGAACTATCTCTATCTTCTATTAATTTAGCCATGCATAATTTACCTTCTTTTGGTTTTCCTTCAATTGCTGTTTTCGATGGTACAGTTTTCTTGGCTGGTTGTATTTTGGTTACTTTCCCCTTGTTATCTACTCTTTTTGTTCCTCTTTGCGCAAATCTACTCTTTTTCTTTATATTTTTATTAACAGTATTATTTGTATACCTTCTTCTTCTAAATCTGTTCGCCTGGACCCCGGCATTAGGACAGCTATCACCCTTGTGTTCTCTAATCTCCTGGCAGTAATAGCAAAACCATGCCTCTGTTCCTGCTAGTGGACAGTCCTTCGCCATATGGCCCAATTTGTTACATCTGTAGCACTTAACTTGCTTGTGCTCTTCTGCGGTGGCCCTCTGTACTCTAACCTCTGGTTTCTCTAACTTCTCTCTAACTTCACTTTTAGTCTCTGCCTCTAGCTGCATCATGAAAGATTTTATTTCATCTATGTTCATTTCTTTAAGATTAGTTTGTCTTCTAATTAAATCTACATTTCTCAGCTCCGGCACATTAATTGACACAGCCTGATAAAATGCAGATCTAATTTCTTGTTCTGTGAGAGGTACCGCATCTTCACATGATTCATATTCTCTAATTATTGAATCAAAGCGTTTGCAAAAATCATTTACTTTTTCGTCTTTTCTCATTTTAATTTGATAAAGTCTAGCTCGTACCGATGCATGAGTAACGTTTATTTCACTCTTTTTATAACCTCTTAATTTCTTCAAAATTTCTTTCGGGTCTTTTTCATGTAAAATCCTTTTATGATAATTTTTATCTAAATGATTGATTATTATATCTCTAACTAGACTTTTTCTCTTAGCAACTTATAATTCGGAAAGATTTTCTGGACTTTCAGTATTTGAATCTATTACATCTAATAAATCGTTATTCATTAACTCGGATTTTAAATAATCCATCCAAAGATCAAAGTTGGATTTTTGCGTCAGCTTATATTCTCTTCTAATATGCAGCCTTTGACTGTTTAATTCTACCTCTAAAGCACTCTTAATTGTCTCTAAACTTCTATTTTTCTTGGCTGAACAGACTGTTTCATCTAACTTTTTCTTTTTAGACTCTACTTCTAATTCTTTAACCGTTTATATATTGTTTTCTACTGTACTTTGCGTATTTTGCTTATTTACCTCTAAACGTCTAATCTTCAGTCTCTCTTTCTCTAAATTCACATGGGCGACTTTCACCATGTTCTCCATCATCGAGGATGCTTCAGACAAAACTTTGTCTAACATTCTCGTTACATTCTCCATTTTTGTGACCATTCGTTCCTGTTTTTCATACAGCATCTTTGTTCCTATGGGTAGTACAGAACGATTTTCTACCCATTCTCTAGTCACATCTACGTTTTCTGTAATTTTCGGTTTGCTGCTTTTCGGGATTGCACCTTTTGCTTCAGTCTCCTTCTTTTTCTCTTTTTCTTCTAAACGAAATTTTAAATTACTCTATCTCTGAATACACAAGTATATTATCTTTCTTGTTTTATTTTTAAAAAAACTCTTACCTTTATCTTTACTCATTGTTTTCTCACTACCTCTTTCTCTCTCTACCACCGTGACCACGCTGTTATCACTGTCGTAGTCAACCTGTGCATCTTGGCTTTCTTCCTCATCAATCGGAAGATTTTTCATCTCTTTTTCCATCTAAATCGGGATTCAAATGTCAATTGAACATTAGCATTCCTCTTTTGACAAGATAAACCAACATTCATATTGACCGATAATAATTTATAATTTTGCCGTCGATTTTTTTTTCTCAACAACAAAACTTATTTATTGCTCACAAGACCATACAGAACGCACTGCAATTCATAATGATCTGAAAGCGAGAAACCACGCGCCTTTGCAGAGCCATCCGCACACGCACACCACTATCCCGTGCGATCTCCAGCACTGCTGAAAAGATCTGTAGGATATCGGGTTGATCACGCACGCGCACGGGACTCGTACAAATTTACGCGGCTTCCCTAAACAGCGATCAAACTACACCGCACTGCAAGTCATGCCTGATCACCGACCCGATGCATGTCGATTTTGAAAATAAATTCCACACACATGCATGTATATACAGTGCCTACCTAAAGTTCCGGGCCACCTAAATAATTTGTGAATGGTTCGAAATATAGGATTGAAATTTATAGGGATACAATGGAATCACAAAGTCTATTATTTAACCACAAAAACACCCACCTCCACACCCCCGGGGGGCGGGGGGTGGAAAGAGCCAAAAAATCTTAAATGGCATGTGGGGTTGAGTGAGGGCTCGTTCGAAAGGGCTTTCTGAGACGAAAACAACGCGAGGTCGCCGAAGTCTTTACGATTTTTTTTTGCAGAGTTATGATCAGTTGACCATTTCTATTGAGATTTGCGATAGCGAGGGCCCACGGCGACAACAGAAGAAAGATAAGGCTTTACGCGGGCACGCACGTTCCTCTGTGTGTGTGTGTGTGTGCGTGTGCGTGCGTTTGCGCGCGCGTGCGCGCGTGTGTGTGTCAGGAGAGATAAGGACCCCACAGTTCGTCACTCCCGCGGTAGGTAACGACTCCAAACCCTCTCTGCCGTGTGTGTGTGTGCGTGTGTGTGTGCGTCAGGAGAGATAAGGACCCCACGGTTCGTCACTCCCGTGGTAGTTAACGACTCCAAACCCTCTCTGCTGTGTGTGTGTGTGTGGGCGTATGGGAGTGGGTGCGTGTACGGCCAACTAAGGCGAGACCGCTATCGTGTCCGGCCAACTAAGGCGAGACCGCTATCGTGTCCGGCCAACTAAGGCAAGACCGGGATGGGAACACTGGTGTATGTGAAGGAATAAAAACACTAATTATTTTATCAAATGTTCAAATTGATGTCCTTCGACAACTTGGCAGTGTCTTAATCGAACGTAAAACGTATCGATAACGTTAGTTAAAAAATCGGGTGTAATTGAATTTGAAATATTCTCAACGATGTTTTTACTGATCGATGAATTGGTAGAAGAGGCACAATAGAATGGCCACCGAGATCACCAGATCTTACCCCATTAGACTTTTTTTTACTGGAGGTATTTGAAAACAAAGGTCTATGAGACTAGGTCCGAAAATTTAGAAAAACTGCGGGAAAAAATAGTGAACGTTTCAAATTCAATCACACCCGATTTTTTAACTAACGTTATCGATACGTTTTACGTTCGATTAGGACGCTGCCAAGTTGTCGAAGGACATCAATTTGAACATTTGATAAAATAATTAGTGTTTTTATTCCTTCACATACACCAGGGGCCAAATTCTGTACACGATACCGACAACTATCGGTGTCGTTGCGCAGCTTTTATACGATACGAAAAACCTGCGCAACGACACCGATAGTTGTCGGTATCGTGTACAGAATTGGGTCCCTGTGTTCCCATCCCGGTCTTGCCTTAGTTGGCCGGACACGCTAGCGGTCTCGCCTTGGTTGGCCGGACACGCACCACACACACACACACACACACACACACACGGCAGAGAGGGTTTGGAGTTGTTACCCACCGCGGGAGTGACGAACCGTGGGGTCCTTATCTCTCCTGACACACACGCGCGCGCGCGCGCGCGCGAACGCACGCACGCACACACACACACACAGGAACGTGCGTGCCCGCGTAAAGCCTTATCTTTCTTCTGTTGTCGCTGTGGGCCCTCGCTATCGCAAAATCTCAATAGAAATGTTCAACTGATCATAACCCTGCGAAAAAAAATTGTAGAGACTTCGGCGACCTCGCGTTGTTTTCGTCTCGGAAAGCCCTTTCGAACGAGCCCTCACTCAACCCCACATGCCATTTAAGATTTTTTGGCTCTCTCCACCCCCCGTCCCCCAGGGGTGTGGATGTGGGTGTTTTTGTGGTTAAATAATAGACTTTGTGATTCCATTGTATCCCTATAAATTTCAATTCTATATTTCGAACAATTCACAAATTATTTAGGTGGCCCGGAACTTTAGGTAGGCACTGTATATATTAGAGTGGTCCTTAAAAAGGGTAATTTTTAATTTTGACTGCTCGAACGGTTCGGAAGGCTCGAAATAAATAAAAAAAAATCTTTGCAAAAGCGCAGCTTCCTATCTCAATTTTAACCCGTGCCACAGAGCACTTGAATTTTCCTATTAAAATCAAATAGCGAAGATTTTAGTATGAATGCAATAACGATCGTAAAAATTTGAAACTTGGCAATTCTCTTACCTATAGTTGTACCTATCTTCTGAAATTTTTATAGATTTTTATCTACATATTTCAGGTTGCTAGTGGTCGATGAAAATAATTTTTTTTTAAATTTTTTAAACAAATAGCAAATGATTTTAGTATGAATGCAATAGCGATCGGAAAAATTTGAAACTTGGCAATTCTCTTACCTATAGTTGTACCTATCTTCTGAAATTTTTATAGATTTTTATCTACATATTTCAGGTTGCTAGTGGTCGATGAAAATAATTTTTTTTAATTTTTGAAAAATTAAAGGAATCTTGTTTATTTATTTTTTTCTATAATTTTGTTTATATATTTATTTATTTATTCGCAGTCTTAAATAAAAATTTAATACTTTTACAAAATTATTTATTTCAAAAATCTGCACTGGCACTCAACGATGGTAGCGCCACTAGTCATCATTAGGGCTGGTATTCATAGTCGCATCTTATATTTAAGACCATTTTAAGTAATGTCCTAAGATGCTAATAAACCAACCACAGAGCCGTATTAGCATCTTAAGACATTACTTAAATTGGTCTTAAATATAAGATCCGACTATGAATAACGGCCTAGGACTCTAGTCAGCATGCGTTGCGACCGTTGAGCGTAGCACCAATAGTCAGCATGTTTGCATCACAATTTCATCAATGTCAAAATTATACATGATATAATCCTGCCAAAATATTAAAAAAATGGCTAGAAACAATTTATTTAATTCTTTACAGTTAAGAAAAATATAATAATATTTTAACAAAGAACGAAGATCAGAATCAATTTATTGTCCAAATAGTAAAAAATATAAAAAAAAATATTCCGATGCGAAATCATGAAAGATTTTTGAAATAAATAATTTTGTAAAAGTATTAAATTTTTATTTAAGACTGCGAATAAATAAATAAATATATAAACAAAATTATAGAAAGAAATAAATAAACAAGATTCCTTTCATTTTTCAAAAATTAAAAAAAATTATTTTCATCGACCACTAGCAACCTGAAATATGTAAATAAAAATCTATAAAAATTTCAGAAGATAGGTACAACTATAGGTAAGAGAATTGCCAAGTTTCAAATTTTTCCGATCGCTATTGCATTCATACTGAAATAATTTGCTATTTGCTTAAACAATTTAAAAAAAAATTATTTTCATTGACCACTAGCAACCTGAAATATGTAGATAAAAATTTATAAAAATTTCAGAAGATAGGTACAACTATAGGTAAGAGAATTGCCAAGTTTCAAATTTTTCCGATCGTTATTGCATTCATACTAAAATCTTCGCTATTTGATTTTAATAGGAAAACTCAAGTGCTCTGTGGCACGTGTTAAAATTGAGATAGGAAGCTGCGCTTTTGCACAGATTTTTTTAAATTTATTTCGAGCCTTCCGAACCGTTCGAGCAGTCAAAATTAAAAATTATCCTTTTTAAGGACCACTCTAATATATATGTATATGTGTTATGGCGTCGCATCGATGCTATGTTTTTCCAATCGATCATGCGTCAGCGCGTGCCCGGCAACACGTCCCTCGCGCCAAAAAAATGACTCTCACTTTTCACGATCGGACTTTCGCGCGCCAAAAAAATTACTCTCGCTGTTCACGATCGGACTTGCACACGCACGTCGCTTTTCCCGTCAGCTTGTTACCAAGCGGCATATATCTACCTCTTCCTATCTCACACATCTATCTCTTTCTATCTCACACATCTATCTCTTTCTATCTCACACATCTATCTCTTTCTATCTCTCTTAGAATTTAGTTAATTTCTCGCATCTACTCTTTATACATCTATTCTCTAATTGTCTTATTATCACTGTTGCCTCTATTTCTATCTCTCAAGATGAAGGCAAAAACATCTATCTCCTTCTAACAGCATTTATCGAACGAACGTTCTTATTAGCTGAGAATTCTCTCGTTTTGCTCGTCATCAACGAGGAATATTATTTACTTACCCTCTAATCTTCTAGATGCTTCTAACTGCTATGCCCTTCACCGGGTTCTCACTCACTTCGCACGCACTTTCGTTTTACGTTCTTCCCGCAGGGGAATCGTGCCCTGGGCCCATAACCTATTGGAAGTTATTGTTTGGAACATTATGAGACACGGCGAGATGGGCAGCAAATAACCAGTTCGAGTTTTATGAAACTCTAAATACTTTATTCAATATATATATATCACACTCTCAAAGAACGACCGATCACGTCAGAGAACGAAGCTCGTCTCCTCACCACAATGACCGCATGTACGCGTGGCGCCTCGAGGCGCACGCCACGCGGGAGCTGCCCTCTCGAAGGGCGGGAGCACATCGCTCGTTCAAAGCCCAGCTCCTCATAATTATATTACACCATTTTACGTCTTTGCCTTGTAACACCGTTGTTATGACAGATTTCCTAACCTCTTTTCGTGTCCCATCGCGTGTTGATTAGTTATTATCATTTTTACCAAGTCAAATTCGACTGTAAGTTCTCAAAATCATTTTTACGGACGAAGTGTTATTTTACTCATAAAAGACTTAAAGGAATGTAATCAGAGAGTAGAAAAACATATCAGAGAAGATTAAGTTTATTGTACTCTTGTCATCTGTAACAATTTATTATTCTCAGCATTAATTACATGCACTACTGTTTTAGTAAGTATTGTGAATTTATTTCTTAATATTTCTTAACAGAAGAATACAGTTTGGTGACATTCTTAGCAGTATTCTTAAAATAATAGATTTTTATTTTCAGTGATAAAACAGTTTTTCCTATTATAATTTTTGCTAGAAATATCATATTATGGGATGTGTTGTGCAATATCTCCATGGGTACTGTGAAATAAGTTTCTTACAATGCAAGTTGCCTGTTTCAATATCCATATTGTTGTTTACTGTTTAATAAATTCTAATATGCTATGTATACCTATGAGATACCATTTCTACTAAAATTATTCTATCTGTCAAATTTTCTAATATATTATGCAATTTAATTGACTTTATTAATTATTTCAGATATAAGGGATCGGAGAGCGGCGTGTCCTGTGCATCGGTAGTGTTTTGCAGAGCAGGCCTGTTTTCAAGCATCAAAAGCGAATCCATTAACAAGTTACAATATTCTTTTAAGCGAGAGTTTATTATTATTGTCTCCGCTATTAAAATCCTATAAAATGTTATGGAAAAATCAACGCTCGTCCTTTTAGCCATTGGATTATTTTGGTTCAAAAGTTTTTTGTTTACACAGCATGTACAATGCCATTTATTGTCTTTACAAGAAATGAAAATAAAATGGGATTTAATGTTTCACGTACTAAATGCAACATCATGTATTACATACCTCGAAAAAATCCAAGTAATATCTTTACCTCGAAAAAATCGAAGTATATCTTTACCTCGAAAAAATCGAAGTAATATATTTGTACCTCGAAAAAATCGAAGTAATATCTTTACCTCGAAAAAATCGAAGTAATATATTTGTACCTCGAAAAAATCGAAGTAATATCTTTACCTTGAAAAAATCGAAGTAATATATTTGTACCTCGAAAAAATCCAAGTTATATCTTTATTTTTAAAAAATATTACAACCCAAGTGACACATCACAAAATTGTGTTACCTTTTATTCAATCCAAGTGATTATCTATTAAAAAAAAAAAGAAATGATATCTTTAAATTGCGCCAATTAAAAATTTTTAAATCCAACAAAGGAATACAAGGTACTTAAACAATATGTATTTTTTAATAAAATAAAAGATTTAATCACAAACAATTACAGACAGAGGTATAACAGTACAAAATAAACATGTTTTATTAAAATTAATACATTTTTCTTGTAAAAAAAAACTTGGCGCTGCTAGACCTCGAAATATAATAAAGTACTATAATTTTGACTAAATAAGGACGATAAAAATAATTCAAGGAAGAATGCAATGAGAGTAATAATAATTATTATCAACGTGTGTATGTGCGAGCGAGTGATACGGGCAGTGACGGCGAATGATACGACTTATAATTAAGTATAGGATAAGTTTAAATTTTTAAGGCGTGCGTTGAATATTGTGAAAGCGATTAGAATTAAGTATAGGATAAGTTAACGTTTGTAAGGTGTCCGTTATATATTGTAAAACAATTAGAATTAAGTATAGGATAAGTTTACATTTGTAAGGCGTGCGTTGCCAAAGCGATTATGCGGAGTAGGTTTAAGATTACGTTTCTTTAGTATATAAGTTTTATTGTAAAAAAAAGTTTCTTGTAATTTTAATTTGTACTTAATGTAATTCGACATAGTACTTTATTATATTTCGAGGTCTAGCAGCGCCAAGTTTTTTTTTACAAGAAAAATGTATTAATTTTAATAAAACATGTTTATTTTGTACTGTTATACCTCTGTCTGTAATTGTTTGTGATTAAATCTTTTATTTTATTAAAAAATACATATTGTTTAAGTACCTTGTATTTCCTTGTTGGATTTAAAAATTTTTAATTGGCGCAATTTGAAGATATCATTTCTTTTTTTTTTTAAATAGATAATTACTTGGATTGAATAAAAGGTAACACAATTTTGTGATGTGTCACTTGGGTTGTAATATTTTTTAAAAATAAAGATATAACTTGGATTTCTTCGAGGTACAAATATATTACTTCGATTTTTTCAAGGTAAAGATATTACTTCGATTTTTTCGACGTACAAATATATTACTTCGATTTTTTCGAGGTAAAGATATTACTTCGATTTTTTCGAGGTACAAATATATTACTTCGATTTTTTCGAGGTAAAGATATTACTTCGATTTTTTCGAGGTAAAGATATTACTTGGATTTTTTCGAGGTACAAATATATTACTTCGATTTTTTCGAGGTGCACCACGCGTGCTTGGCGTCTTTTTTTGTACCTTTTTGTAAAAGGTAATTTTGTACGGATATCATGCCTTTTTGTAATATTACGCATCTTATATGAACAGTATATCTTATTTTTCAAGGTATTACGTATACCACCCGTTACTTAAGTTTTTTTCGAGGTACAGGGTGTATCAAGACGATACAGAGCGGTTTGACGGGTCGCGCGTCTGCCGGCGTCAGGGGCACGCTGCGTAGTCGTTCATTATGTAAGCTGACATTACCGACATATCGAGTAGGTCGCGCGCTTTTCTCTCTTATAATTGTGAAAAAATATTGATAAAAATGTTAAGCGCAAACATTCTTGTATTAAAAATATCTTTATTTTTGAAATGTTAAATATTTAAATGAGATTACATAGTGTTAGACAGAGATAACTTGCAAACATGAAGATTTTGTATAGTTATATCAAGAAAAATATATTCTCATTATTCAATAACAATTTTTCTTAAGTTCAGAGAAAAAAATATCGAATAAAAATATAATTATGAAAATAATTATATTATACTCTTGAGATAACTATTATAATATTGAAATAAGAATATAATATTTCAGATATTTTTATTTTTGCATATATACGAACCAATGATTAATCTTGGCTTACGACATAATTTTAATCTTTTTTAAAGAATTTGATAATCTTAAATTTGGACTGGAAATATTATCTTCTTATTTCAATATTATAATAGTTTCATATTAAGAGTATAATATGATTATTTTGATAATTATCTTTTTAATTCGATATTTTTTTTCTCTTAATTAAGAAAAAATTGTTAATGACTAATGAGGAATATACTTTTTCTTGATATAACATATCCAAATCTTATGTGTTGCAAGTTATCTCTGTCTAACACTACTGTAATCTCATTTTAAATATTTACATTTTAAAAATAAAGATATTTTTAATACAAGGAATGTTTGCGCTTTAACATTTTTATCAATATTTTTTCACAAATTATAAGAGAGCAAAAGCGCGCGACCTACTCGATATGTCGGTAATGTCAGCTTACATAATGAACGACTACGCAGCGTGCCCCTGACGCCGGCAGACGCGCGACCCGTCAAACCGCTCTGTATCGTCTTGATACACCCTGTACAAAGATAACTACGTGTACCACTTGTTACTTAGGTTTTTTCGAGGTACAAATATAATACTTTGATTTTTTCAAGGTTTTTACATAACGCAAAACGGTTTTATTTTATGATTCAAACATCAATTTTCTTACAAATATAATTTACTAATGGCTTTATTAACCCTAGAAGGTACAACCGAGGTTATTTATTAATAATTAACATAGTATCGTCTTGCATTTCTTTTATATCAATTTATTTATATATCTTATAATAACGTTTTATGTAATAATCTATAAACATATTATTAGTTTTAATAACATGTATGTATGTATATAAATGTATTAAAATTATAGAATATATATTCAGACACTATAATATATTAACAGTATTCAATATAATTATTATAATTCCTAATCAAGTTCTTCATTTAAATAATATTTATAATTCTAGTCTATATATAATGATTATTTTATGTAGAATAAATTATTATAGGATTTGTAGAAATAACTTTCAAATATATAAACGTATATAGTACAATAATATATGTATATAGTATCAAAAGCAAAAAGTCATATGAGTTTCTTTCTTGCATTATTATGTCAAAATTAAGTTGAAATTTTTATGCGTTATTACGTACACTTTACAATATCTAGTTCACATATTGATATTTATGTTGTAAAAAAACTCTTAAGTCCGACGCAATAATTCTATACAAATACACTGATTTCTTTAGTATAGATTGAAGTACTTGACAACAGTTCCCTCTTAACAAACGCATAGTCACACTTACTGTCATTCAGCTCAAGTCGTTACAACAATACTCTTTCCGTTTTACTACATAAACGATAATATTTGTCAGGATGATTTCTTCGCGATATGGACCATCCATCAATATACTTAATAACTACTGCTGTATTAAGTATATTATATAGTATTATACAACAAAGATGGTTCAGGACTTTTAGACTCAATGTTTTACAAAGAATAACGTTATGTAATTAATAAAAGGCGTTCTTTAAAAAAAACACTATTCTATATAAGAATTAAAAGCTAGAATATATTTGTAGATATTTAAAATCGCAATATTATATGAATTACATATTAGCCAATGTAAATTTATCTGGTTGAAATGGTGACAAAAGTTTATATGCGCTGACTTCATATATTTTACTTTTCTCAATCAATTCCATTATCTTATTTGAATTTTTTCGTGGTAGACCTCGAAATTCCTTAATATTCCTAATCTCTTTTATATAAAATTTAATGAAAGTCGCCGAACGTGTTTCTAAAAATTTTGCATTAAACGAAAACGCAAGCTATATAAGTTCCACAGCATTGTTAACCGTAATACAGTGTAGCAAATAATGTTCGCACGTTAATTTTAAAGTTTGTACATCATATTAAATTTACTCCGAGGCAACGTTAGTTTTATAACTCGTGACTGTGTGCATTCGATTTTTTCCATGGTTTTCTTACGTGCAAAACACCCTGTATATGACCAATGCATTCTCGTCTACGATCACTAGTCGGCATGCTGCATTCCACCGAATTGCAAGTTATATACTTCTATATGTACCATATATATTCTTCGAATCACATTAATTATGGCATATTTACACATATAATACACACACACACACACACACACATCTTGTTTTTTGAGCAACAGAGAGCGTAATTAATTACTTTGCAAATAGAGTATGCAGAGCATCCCGGAAACTGACATACAGTGTATAGCATGCATTAACAATCATATCCATTTTATCGTTAGTAACTTTGCGTAATTGAAAATCAAGTAAAATTTCGATCGGAAAAGTTATACTAAGATTAATTGAAAAAAGTACTCTTGTTTACTTATATTAATTAATATTTTCACATATATAATTCTGATTAAATTAATAACTCCAAATATTAAATAACCTTCTAATTTAAATAGAACTCAATAGAATTCAAAAAATTAATTAAAGAGTCATCAAAGAGTTAATTTATATTCCTATATTATTCGTGACACGCGTATACACTGTATATGTATGAAATCTATCGTTTGTGCAATACCGTGTAAAACTTGAATTTTGCAATAGATAAAAAAGAAATTTGTCCGTTCTTGTTTTCTTTAATATTATTACCATTTTTTTTAGAAGAAAATAATTTTAAATATAAAAAATCTGCAAAAATTATAATTGCGCATTTTCGTGCCTAAATACCTGCGTTGAAACTTTCGTGCAAAAAAACAATGTAAATTTTTAATATTTAATTAAGTAGATATTAATGTAAAAAAATAGAACTCGTTTACATGAATTAAATAATGAATTAATTTAGAAATTCAATATTATGCCATTTCATAATTTATACAAATATTTGGCCCAGTTATAACGATGTAATTAATATGATGAAAGTAATAATAACGAACTTCGCTTCCGCCCCTTTCAAGTACATATTCATTAGAACAGTAGCACTGATCGATCAAACTTTGCCTCGCGGAGAAGATATAATCCGTCGAAATTGGCAATGACATATCTTGACAATAAATTATGTGTGCGATTGGAAGCATTTATGGGACTAACATCAACTGGAGTTATCGCATTTTGAGTTCAATAATCCAAAAGAGGGACATTAGCGGCACAATATTTTTCCTAATAAATTTCTCGGTGTTTCCACAGACTACACATTGATTAAGTTTCACCTTTGTATAATATTGTCCAACCTCTCCCAATGCTCGGCCAGGTGGCTCGAAATTTAATCTCAACGTATATGGATCTGTATCCACAAGTTTTCCTAAATTCTTCGTAATATACCACTCTGCTTTCTTGCGATCGCATGTACACAATATATCTCCATCAGGCGCTTGTAAATAACAATTATGACGGTTTGATTCTTGTAGGTATCGCATTTTTACGATCGTTAATAGTGTATTTATCATTATTGCTAGTAATACTATCCACACTTGGTGATCGCTGAACCTTGAACCTTAAACAGACATACATTTATGTGCATATTTTTCTATTACATATGTAAAATTTTAAACTATAATTTATATAATTTCTAAAGTTTTATACCTCGTATCGACTATTCTAGCAGGTACATCATGAATCCATACATTTATATCACTACTAAATATATTATATAAGTACATTCCTAATCTCTGCTATTATAATGAATACCTTATCTGCAAATAAAATTCAGGCATTAAGAAGCACAACTTAAAATTACGTACAATAACCATGTATAAAAAGGAAGATTTAAACTTCTTACTTTATGATAAATTATAACAGATGCAAGCGCATCACAAGCAGCATACGCAAATTTTCGTCGGTTAAGGTTCTAGCATCCCAGTCACCACACCTGATTTTTATCATTTTGTCCATCTCAATAAAGATATTCTTCTAAACTCATGGCAGCTAAACCTTTCCGGCTCGGTAGATTAAGACTTTCAGCTAAGGTTCTTAGATCAAGAGTTCCATTAACTCTACATCCATAATCTTTTACAATCTTCTGCCCATCTTCGAACGAGGCGATCCCCACTTTAAGAATGTGCTCACTAGCTAATAATTCCTGAGGGCATAAATGTAATGTTATTAAAATTCAACGTTATGCATAGTTGCGGATAATCTGATCATGAACTATTTGAAACGTTAGCTTAAGCTTGGGTGGAATGTATCCAATCTTTCCGATGCGAAACAAAGCAACAACTCCATTGATAGTAGCCAGTTGTAACAGATAGACGAGTCTCTTTTTGAGCCATTCGCAATCAAAACACAGAACAGACAGATCGCTATCAAAAAAACATATACAATAAATTAGTAACTTTATTGAATAAGAAATCAATAAATAATGTTTCCACTTCTTCCGGGAAGCATATTTTGTAAAGCAGACTTGAGAAACGATCAACATGAAAGCAGAGCGAGTACTGTATTTATAAGCCTAAAGGATTGTTCGAATCAATCCTCCCTGCGGTGTCAATGTGACATCACACGTTAACCTCACACACTTTGACGCGTGTGATGATGATGACTCGATCGATCTCTCTCGCGATTTATTTAGAGGATATAAATTACCTCACTTTAACTCGTAAGAGACGAGATTAAACGAGCGAGCAAGCGAGCGAGCAAGCGAGCGAGAGAGAGCGTGAGTTTATTATCACGCACGATATAGTTTACTTACGATAGTTTATCACACATTGCACGTTATCACTGCACGAGCCTTGACTGAACGCACACGTAAACATCGTAAGCCATATAACCTCGACGCGGACGGAATATTTCTCGATGACGCGGACGTCTAAAGCGGCCCATTATTTTTGTACGACTGACTCGCGAGTCCGGCTCGGCGAGCTTGATTCGCGTACCGGACTTGAACGTTTTTCACTACACACACACTCCCGAATCGCGCAAAGCCCGAGTCGATCCAGCCGCGTAGGTTATCTCGCTCCGCGCTGTCATACACCGCCAGGCCGCGGGGCGCCCGCAATGCGACTGCACTCAGTACACCAAGTGCACCGGCAGTGCAACTGCACTCAGTACACCAAGTGCACCGCTGGCGACACTTTGTTGCTCTAAAATGGAAAATAGCGCCATTAACGTCAAGGTTGTGAAAGTGACGCGCTACCCCTGGCGCCACGGCGCGCCGTGGCGAGAGTGTGAAAGTCACGATCTGGGACGACGACGATGACGTATCTTAATTGAAAATTTCACACTTTATTCTATGCATCGTAATATCTCCGCTCGTAGGGCACGTAGCGGAAAAATAAAAACACTTTTCTTATATAAATTTGGTCCAAGCTTTACGATAAGCCTAGTTAGAATTTGATCCGTTCACTGGTTATCGAGATCTAAAAATCTCGGGTACTCGCAACTCGTCGCGTCGCGTATATAGAGCCACGGCTGTCTCGCTCCGCGCGTACTTGGCGCGAGACACTACCGTGTCTCTTGATATGTATAACGTAGAATTAGAAGCTGAAATGCATAATATTTATACGTTGTCATGCGTACATGTTTCTTAATGATAATTTGATGAATTATCTATATTGCGATACTCATATTTTAAGTAATGTTTACATGTGATGCTTATACACCGTCAAGACATTTTTATAAGGAACATATACGCATTGTGATTAAAAATATTATGCATTTCAACTTTTAATTCTATATTATACATATGTAACACAGGATGTTACTTTTTATTGTCCTTTACAAGAAATAGAAATGAAATATGATTTAAAGTGTCATCCTATACAAAAAGCAACATCATGTGCATGTGATACGTGTGTATAATATAGAATTAAAAACTGAGATACAAATATTTCTAATTATACACATGTAACACATGCACATGATGTTGCTTTTTTTATAGGATGACACTTTAAATCATATTTCATTTCTATTTCTTGTAAAGGACAATAAAAAGCAACATCATGTATTACATATGTATAATATAGAGTTAAAAGTTGAAATGCATAATATTTTTAATTACAATGCGTATATGTTCTTTATGAAAATATCTTGACGGTGTATAAGCGTTACATGTAAATATTACTTAAAGTATGAGTATCGCAATATAGATAATTCATTAAATTATCATTAAGAAATATATATGCATGTGAACGTAAAAATATTATGCATTTCAGCTTCCAATTCTACGTTATACATATGTAACACATAATGTTGCATTTAGTACGTGAAACATTAAATCCTATTTTATTTTCATTTCTTGTAAAGACAATAAATGGCATTGTACATGCTGTGTAAACAAAGAACTTTTGAACCAAAATAATCTAATGGCTAAAAGGACGAGCGTTGAATTTTCCATAACATTTTATAGGATTCTAATGGAGACAATAATAATAAACTCTCGCTTAAAAGAATCTTGTAATTTGTTAATGGATTCTCTTCTGATGCTTGAAAACAGGCCTGCTCTGTAAAACACTACCGATGCACAGGATACGTCGCTCTCCGATTCTTTATATCTGAAATAATTAATAAAGTCAATTAAATTGCATAATATATTAGAAAATTTGACAGACAGAATAATTTCAGTAGAAATGGTATCTCATAGGTGTACATAGCATATTAGAGTTTATTAAACAGTAAACAACAATATGGATATTGAAACAGGCAACTTGCATTGTAAGAAACTTATTTCACAGTACCCATGGAGATATTGCACAACACATCTCATAATATGATATTTCTAGCAAAAATTATAATAGGAAAAACTGTTTTATCACTGAAAATAAAAATCTATTATTTTAAGAATACTGCTAAGAATGTCACCAAACTGTATTTTTCTGTTAAGAAATATTAAGAAATAAATTCACAATACTTACTGAAACAGTGGTGCATGTAATTAATGCTGAGAATAATAAATTGTTACAGATGACAAGAGTACAATAAACTTAATCTTCTCTGATATGTTTTTCTACTTTCTGATTACATTCCTTTAATTAAAGTAATTTAAATCGACCGTGACTGGCAATATATAACGTCTTTCCGATATGAACATTAAAAAACTGTGAGCCAACTTGGTTTGTCGGATTCACACAGCACATTTTCGGATCAATCGTCAAGACATTATTAATTTCGACCATGGGTTTTGGTCAGTTGATGTAATTTCTAAATTAAATAGTTTAACCAAAAATAATATTTAATTGACCATGACTGGCACATATATTGAAAATGTCGACACGACGTTTCGAACCAATTTCGGCTCCTTTTCAAGTGTATACATAAATTGATGATATATTCGCGATAGTTCCAAGAGCGAACATTGATGAGGTACTCAATATTTTCAACAGTTATCACCCACGGTTGAAATTTACTTGCGAAATTGAGTCAAACGACAGGATAAATTTCCTTGACACTACCGTCCTCAGAAATGGCGACACATTAATTACGAATTGGTACCGAAAACCAACTTTTTCCGGACGCTACATTAATTATTTGTCTAACCATCCTGAAAATTATTAAAAAAATGTGATTACGGGTCTCGTAGATCGTGCTGTTTTATTGTCTGACAAACGGTTTCATACGACTAATATCAAAATTGTCAAAGAAATTCTAAGCAATAATTGTTACCCGATACACGTGGTTAATAAATGTATCAAACAACGATTAAAGGACATCAAACACCGCAATGCTACAAGAAATAATGATGATGAGACGGATAACATTGTTAATTTGGGAAATTTCATAACTATTCCGTATATTAAAGACTACAGTGAAAAGATCCGTAACATTCTTAGCTACCGTGGTTTTGATGTCGTTTACACCGTACCTAAAAAGCTCAATTGCGTTATTGGGAAGGGGAAAGACAGACTGGATGACATGAAACAAATTGAGTTGGTTTATAAGATTGATTGTTTAGATTGCAATGCTACATATATAGGACAAACGAAAAGACATCTTGAAACACGTATTAAAGAGCATGAAACGAATATTAAGAAGCACGCTAGCAAGCATTCCGTGATAAGCAAACATCGGCTTGAGTTGAATCATGTGTTTAATTGGCAAGAAGCAAAGATCCTACACAAAGAAAAGCATTTTAAAAAGAGAGAGATTGCTGAGATGTTTTTCATCAAAAAAACATAATCAGGCGATCAACCTCCAAAAAGATACGGAGAAGATGACGGTAATATACGACCGACTAATAGGGGATATGTGATCAACCTCTATTTTATTTTTATTTTTGTTTGTGTATGACTTGGCTCATTGTATTGTTTGTAACCGTGGCGTGCAGACGTGTTTTTGAACAATATCTATTTTATTTTATAACGCACACAGCATGTAAGTTCTGACATTATTCTTTGGTTTGCGATCTCTTCTACGTTTTTTATTATAGCGACAAATTTTTGATTTTAGTCTTAGATCGGACTTGCAGGTACACGTTGTGACTAATGAATGTCTGTGTAAGAATTTATGTATACACTTGAAAAGGAGCCGAAATTGGTTCGAAACGTCGTGTCGACATTTTTAATATATGTGCCAGTCATGGTCAATTAAATATTATTTTTGGTTATTAATCACTGGCGAAGAAATCCCAATTATTAAATAGTTTAAATTTTTTTATTGCGAAAAAATATCACCCCAGCCAGGGCTTGAACCTGGAACCTCCCGTATACCGTGCGGGTGTCGTGCCAATTCGACCACTGGGGCTGTGATGATATTTATCGCTATAACAACTATAAGATGGAGCACCGATTCTTCGGTCGACGGTGTATAATAAACAGAATAATAAATTATATGACGGTGTATATTATACACCGTCGACCGAAGAATCGGTGCTCCATCTTATAGTTGTTATTGCGATAAATATCACCACAGCCCCAGTGGTCGAATTGGCACAACACCCGCACGGTATACGGGAGGTTCCAGGTTCAAGCCCTGGCTGGGGTGATATTTTTTCGCAATAAAAATTTAAACTATTTAATTTAGAAATTACATCAACTGACCAAAACCCATGGTCGAAATTAATAATGTCTTGACGATTGATCCGAAAATGTGCTGTGTGAATCCGACAAACCAAGTTGGCTCACAGTTTTTCAATGTTCATATCGGAAAGACGTTATATATTGCCAGTCACGGTCGATTTAAATTACTTTAATTGTTATTCTATAGTGGCGAATGAAATTTAACATTCCTTTAAGTCTTTTATGAGTAAAATGACACTTCGTCCGTGTTCGGGAATCGCGAGACTTCGCATCGACCCGCATTCCTCGCCGTGTTGTCGTTTCACGTGTTTTCGCGCGAGACCTTGTCAGCGCCTGGAGTTCCCCCGAATTTCCGCGAAAGCCAGCTCCGTTTCTCGAAAATGATCGCGTTATTTCTCGAACTATCTTCCCCCTCCTCGCGCGCTCTAGCGACCGCTCCGAAATTCAGCTTACATATCGCTCGCTCTCAGAAGCCTTTGTACCGTTGTCACGAGCAAATAAAATTCTATACTGTATATACCGCACATCCGAAGATACGTCGTTCTATCCAACCACTCCTAAGTACCTTGACTGCCGAGTCTTCTTACAAGGCTATACCAGCCGACCGCGCTCAACGAACGATACCCGATCGCGAGTGCACATTTTGGTCCTTCGAGCCGGATTCGGAGTCAAGACGAATCGTACCATACGACTTTCAGAGTGCTTAGTGACGATACCCGTTCACCATGGCATCTTCACAAGACGAGCTCCTGGCAAAACAGAGCCAATTGATGGGCTCAATATCTCGCGCTCTATCCAACTTTAAAAAATTGGGTCAAGCCAAGATGACGAAGGCGGTGGTGCAGAGCCGAATCGCAGCTCTCAAGGAAAAGTTCTCGATTTCGCGGGACTTGGACGCTAAGATCCGGGCATCCCTCGACGTTAGCACCGCCGAGGAGCTGCCGTATTACTGCAATGACCAGTTCGAAGCCTGCGAGGACCAGTTTGACGAGGCGCTGGACTATATGTCCGTGGTATTGGCCAAGGTTTCTGACAGCGACGTAGTCAACCTCAATGTAAGTCACGCTTCAAATTCAATCTTTCGTCCCACGGCTCAGCTTCCGCGGATCAACCTGCCGACCTTCAACGGATCTTTCGACCGCTGGGAAAGCTTCCGCGATCGTTTTAAATCGATGATTATCGATAATAGAACTTTATCAAATGTAGATCGGATGCATTATTTATGCTCGAGTTTATCGGGAGATGCAAGTAGCACGCTCACCCACCTCGCGATTACCGACGCAAATTTTACTGTGGCATGGAATCTCATCTCGTCGCGTTATGAAAATAAACGTCGTTTAATTAACGGTCATTTGCAAACGTTATTTTCGTTGCCACAGATCGCGGCCGAAACCTTCAAAGACCTTCAGAATTTGCGCAACAAAGCAAACACCTCGGTTCAAGCGCTCAAAAACCTTGATCGTCCCGTCGACACTTTGAGCGATATCCTCGTTTTTTTTATTACGCAAAAACTCGATAAATCTTCCCAGAAAGCATGGGAATTACAGATGAGCGAAACGGTCGATTATCCCACCTATAACGAGTTGGATAAGTTTCTAGAATCGCGTATCCGCGCTTTCGAGGCGATCTCGCCTTCGAAATCCGAGAAAACCACCGACGGTTCGCGAAAGTCGCCGAAATCGAAATCGATCGCTTCCCATTCGACAACAGCTGCAAACCTTGCGTGCCCGATATGCAAATCCGCGCACCTATTACATCAATGTGCGTCGTTCTTAGCATATACGAATATGTGAAAAGAGAAAACCGTTGTATTAACTGCTTCGGGCGTAATCATTCGCTAAAGGATTGTAAAAACGTGTGTGGTCCTGTAAAACTTGTCATAAGCGACATCACACCCTACTACATTTCACGGACGATGCAAAATCGGCCAGCGTAGAGTCCGTTCCTACCGTCGCATCAAAAGACAGCGACAACGATAACGAGATCGCGTCTCATTTAATTTCAAAGACGATAATGCCGAAGTCAACCGTACTTTTAGCAACCGCTCGAGTGCGTGTTTACTCACCACAAGATCACTTTGTTTACGCCCGTGCTCTGCTGAACCAAGGTTCCGTTGCGACTTTAATCTCCGGAAATATCGTTCAACGGTTGCGTCTCGCGAAAATAAAGCAAACTACACGTATTACCGGCATTGGAGACTCGCAATTGTTGTCGCATTCCGTCGCACGTATCTGCGTAACACCATCGTTTGGCGACAAACCTGCATACTCGACTACCGCGTACGTAATCCAATCGCCTTCAAAATACGCACCGAATCGCGCTCAATCGACGCTCCGATGGGCGCACATTTCTGACGACGTTGACGGATAAGAATCCCATGAGCTAGAATCCTATCGATTTAATCATCGGAGCCGATTTGTACGGCATGCTCATTTTAGGCGTCCGTAAAGGAGCCGATAACGAGCCCATCGCTCAGAACACGACACTCGGGTGGATAACTTCCGGACCGATTTCTTCCGCCCACCCTGATTCCGTTCATGCTAATCACGAAACAATCCTCGAAAACCTTGATCTCGATCTTCGCAAATTTTGAAAGATCGAAGAAGTCCCTCACGAAAATCATTTAAGTTCCAAAGAGCGACAATGCGAAGAGCATTTTGCCGCCACTCACTCCCGCACGCCGGAGGGACGATACGTCGTGCGGTTACCTTTCAAAACCGGTCCCCCGATAAACATTGGTGAATCCCGCGCTAACCGCGTTGTCAAGTTTATACCGCGCGGAACGTCGACTCCTTCGAGAGCCAAATAAAGCCGCGTTATATCGCGAATTCCTCGAAGAATACGAGAAGCTCGGTCACATGACCAAGGTTAATGACACCGACGCACAATCGAGTTACTCTCAAATTTATTATATTCCGCCCCACGCTGTTTTTCGCGAAAGCAGCGTTACCACGCAACTTCGGGTCGTGTTTAACGCTTCCTGCGTTACATCGAACGGCACCTCGCTGAACCATCACTTATTAATCGGTCGCAAACTACAAAATAACCTGGTCGTAGTTATCCTGCTCTGGCGTCAACATCCGTACGTTTGTACTGCCGACATCGCCAAAATGTATCGGCAAATTCTCATCGACACTCGCGACGTGGACTACCAACGAATTCTATGGCGCTCGTCGCCTTCCGAGCCAGTGGCGGAGTATCGGTTGCTCACCGTTACATACGGCACTGCTTCAGCCCCGTATCTCGCACTTCGCGTACTTCTACAGCTCGTCAAGGACTACGAAGCTGAGTTTCCGTTGGCCGTTATGGTATTACTTCGTCGAATCTACGTCGACGATTGTACGTTCGGAGCGGACAACCGGGAACTCGCGCTTCAAATTCGCGATCAACTAATTGCACTTCTAGAAAAGGGCGGTTTCCGGCTACGCAAGTGGGCAAGCAATTGTCCCGAGTTACTGTCCGACATTGATCTTTCCGATCATGGCCTTGCGCGTGACAAGGACCTACACGTCGACGAGCCGTTGAAGATATTAGGCGTCGCGTGGAATCCAGAAAGCGATTCCTTCCATTTCCAAGTCACGACTACATCAAATGCAGGGCAGACCAAACGGGCGGTTCTTTCCACCATCGCGAAACTGTTTGACCCGTTGGGGTGGGTAACTCCCGTTATCGTGGTCGCGAAAATATTCATGCAACGCCTCTGGTCATTGAAACACGATTGGGACGACGTGCTGCCGTGCGATCTCTTAGAACAATGGCGCGAATATCACAATCAATTGCCGCGTCTCAAACTCATCTCGATCCCTCGCTGGACAAATTACGGTCCCAATATAGCTCATTGTGAACTTCACGGGTTCTCGGATGCGTCAACAAAGGCTTACGCCGCGGTCGTATATCTCCGTTTCGTACCGAGAGACGGCCCCGTTACCGTGTGCATTCTCGTCGCGAAATCGAAGGTCGCTCCAATCAAAACATTAAGCCTGCCACGACTAGAGCTCTGCGGCGCGGTGCTTCTAGCACGTTTAATGTCATTTGTTCTTTCGAATCTCGACATTCAAAACCTCCAACATCACTGTTGGACCGACTCAAGAATCGTGCTAGCGTGGCTTAAACAGCCTCCATCACGATGGAAGGTTTTCGTCGCGAACCGAGTCGCCAAGACACAAAGTCTACTACCGGCAGCAATCTGGCATCATGTTCCGACGGCGGACAATCCCGCCGACTGCGCATCTCGCGGTTTGCGCCCTGGCGAGCTTGCCGATTGCACCCTGTGGTGGTCAGGGCCGTCCTGGCTAAAACAATCCCCTGAGCATTGGCCGACCTCATGCTCGTCTCCAACCGAATCTGAAATATCGAGCGGAAACCGCGTCGTCATACATGCTTGCGTCGCACGTGTTGAACCATGGGATCTCGCGACTCGTTATTCTTCATGGTCTAAGCTGCTTACCGTGACGGCCTATATTATGCTATTTACAAAAATCCTTCGCTCTCGCCTAAATTCCACATCGGAAACCGGTGCTGAGGTCAATCAATCGCTCGCACTAGCTCCACGCGAAATTCAAACAGCCAAGATCTTTTGGCTCAAAACCATTCAAGGTGACCTGTTTCCACAAGAGACTGCGAGTATCAAACAAAACGAACGCGTACCTAAATCAAGCTCACTGTCGCGCTTAACCCGTATCTCGACAACCGATGGTCTGATACGAGTCGGAGGGCGACTGCAAAAATCCGATCTTCCCGAGTCAGCCAAACACCCGATCGTCCTAGCGTCCCATCCTTTGTTATCGCGCATTATATCGCACGCTCACCATAACACCCTACACGGAGGCCCTCATATTATCCTCGCTCATCTCCGTACCGAGTTCTGGCTTTTGCGCGCAAGGGCAACCGTACGGGCGGTCCTATACCGATGCGTCAAATGCGCTCGCGAAAAGGCTATGGTGCCGGCGGAAGCTCATGGGTAACTTACCCGACGTCAGAGTCAATCGAGCATCGCGCGCGTTTGAGCATACCGGAGTCGATTATGCAGGACCGATACTCGTGCGGTCTGCAAAGGGACGAGGTCATAAGGCTCACAAGGCCTACATCTCCTTATTCATCTGTATGACCACGAAAGCGATTCACTTAGAATTAGTAAGCGATTACAGCTCGGCGGCCTTCCTTGCGGCGTTAGTTACCCGATTTGCCGCTCGGCGCGGACTTCCCCATAGCATGTACTCAGATAACGGTACGACATTTCAAGGCGCCAAACGAGAACTCGCCGCCGCTTGTAACGCCGCCGTGCGCGATCCCAATTTCTTAATAAATTAGCAGGCGATCAAATAGCGTGGCATTTCCTCCCTCCTGCGGCTCCACATTTTGGCGGATTATGGGAGGCCGGAGTACGTAGCGTCAAATACCACTTAAAGCGATGTATAGGATCTCACACGCTTACATGCGAGGAGATGATTACGCTATTATGCCGAGTCGAAGCGTGCCTAAATTCGCGACCGATCACATCCATTTCCGAGAGTCTCGACGACTACCGCGCCCTTACTCCCGGTCATTTTTGATCGGCGCAAACCTTTTCGCAATCCCGGAGCCGAGCGTACTCGACATAACCGAGAATCGGCTCTCGCGTTGGCAATTAGTGCAACGAATTTCTGAAGGTTTTTGGAGGTCGTGGGTAGGCGATTATTTGCATACGCTCCAACAACGCCCGAAGTGGCGCGTTATCCAAAATCTGGCCACCGTCGGTCGGATCGTGCTAATGCGTAATCCGCTCGCCCCCCCCCCCTCCCCCAGTCATTGGGAAACGGACGCATTATTGCCTGTCATCCCGGGGAGGATGGTCTGACGCGCGTCGTCACCGTCAAAACCGCGCGCTTCCGAATACAAGCGACTCATCGTCAAGCTGTGTTTCTTGCCGATCGATATAAACACCGAAACAGAAGGAGAGCGGTCAAGGCGGGCGGCTCGCGGCGTAATGCGTTCCGTCTTTCGGTCAAAACCACGTGTAAATATGTATAAAACGCAATTAGATTTAAGATTTCGCTGTTTCTTTAGACTTAAGATTCCGCTGTTCCTTTAGATTTAATCAAAATGAAATTTAATCCGCTAATGATAAATTAAACAAAAAATCTTTATTGAATGACGCAATTGGCAAGTGATAAATTATCGTCTAATCACGACGTTTCGACCCGGGGGATTGGGTCCTTCTCAAGTGTCTACAAAAGAATCGGTAACACGAGTACAATTTGTAGGCGATCGCATCTATAAACTAATACATAATGGATATAATAAGATGTCCTACCTATAGACGAGCATGAAACTATCGCTCTTACGTGAACATCTGCGAGATATGAAGATTTTGACCGAAAAAGTCATATGTCAAAAGCTACACAAAAATCTTTTCGTTAAGATGTGTCATTAAATAAAAATAGACATAAAATTGAAGAAAGAAGATAATTACATGTTCGGTGTCGTAGAACTCTTGATGTGAATATCTTTACGTTAACAAGTACAGCGTATAACCAGAATAGTTATAAACGGAGTCTAATCACGACGTTTCGACCGGGGGATGGGTCCTTCTCAAGTGTTACAAAGAATCGGTAACACGAGTACAATTGTAGCGATCGCATCTATAAACTAATACATAATGGATATAATAAGATGTCCTACCTATAGACGAGCATGGAACTATCGCTCTTACGTGAACATCTGCGAGATATGAAGATTTTGACCGAAAAAGTCATATGTCAAAAGCTACACAAAAATCTTTCGTTAAGATGTGTCATTAATAAAAATAGACATAAAATTGAAGAAAGAAGATAATTACATGTTCGTGTGTAGAACTCTTGATGTGATATCTTTACGTTAACAAGCACAGCGTATAACCAGAATAGTTATAACGGAGTCGAACGGATAGGAGATGACGAACGGTCGGGAGCAAGCAAGCGACTAAAAAATTAAGAAACGTTATAAAGTTATAAGTAAACATAGCGAATTTTATACTAAAATGACTTTGTCTATATAGGATTTAGGTTCTCCGTATCCTTTTGTAAATTAATTGTGTTCATTTGATTTTTGATGAAGAACATTTCCGCTATTTCACGTTTTCTAGTATTCTTTTCCTTATGTAGTATATCGACATCGGACCATTTAAAATCGTGTCGGTGAAGTGCCCGGTGCTTGCTTACCACCGAGCGGCAGTCCTCGTCCTTTTTAATGTTGTTCTGGTGCTCTTTTATACGCGTTTGCAAATATCTTTTGGTCTGCCCGATGTAAGACGCGTTACAATTATCGCAATTTATCTGTATACTAGATCAGTCTCACGGTTCTTATCGAGTCTATCTTTTCCTTTCTTGATAATTACGTCGAGTTTTTTCGGGATGGTATATAAGGTATCGAGACCTACTTTATTGAGCGTAAAGCGTATATCCTCGCTGAGGCCCTTGACGACGGTATGGCTAAATATCTACGGGCATCAAACGCTTCGGTGCGTTCGTTATCATCGCTCACTTGAGAGAGACGGTGTTGTTTTAGTCTAGTGTTTATTTTTGTTGTTGATATAGATTTGTCAGGAAGGAAGTGTTACGTAGAATTGCTTTCACTATTTCGATATTGCTCGGTGGAAACGTTTGTCAGAAAGTAAAATAGCACGGTCAGTAAGGCTATGTATCGTGTTAATTTTGTACTTAAGCGGATGACACGAAAAAAAGTTGATGTACCTGCCAGAGAAGGTGGGTTTTCGGTACCAGTTTGTTAATAGATTGTTTCCTTCCCTAACGACAATCGTGTCCAAAAACGGAAGGGAGTTATTATTCTCCACCTCGTGCGTAAATTTAAGGCGAGGGTGGTAGCCATTAAACACGTCGAGTATGTCATTTAGCTCACCTCGAGGTACTATAGCAAAGATGTCGTCTACGTATCGAAAAAAGATCGGGATAACAAAATTGAGTGCATTCAGGCAGTGGGTTTCTAGGTCGTCCATGACTATGTCTGCGAGGATTGAGGAGAGAGGGGAACCCATAGGGCTACCAAAAATCTGCTCATAAATTTGGCCGTTAAAGGAGAAGCTAGTGGAACTTAGAATGAAGTCGATAGCGTATAAGAACTGTTGTAAACTAAGTTTCGTGTTCACGGAAATCTCGTTCCATCTGTTTTCTATAGCTTTAAAGACTAGTTCCTTCGGGATGTTAGTATATAGAGCGCCGTAACGTCAAGTGAGACTAAGACCTGGTCATCGTTAATCGTCATATTTTTTATCTTTCTCGCGAATGACCAACTATCCTTAATATACGAGTTAGGTCGGCGCACAGACTCGAATAGGATGGAGTGTAAATAGCTAGCCGCGTTGTAAAGCGGGCTTCCCCTTCCCATAACAGCGTGGGAGATTGCCATTCGTGCACTTTAATTTATAGAGCGTGGGGTCGTCAATAATGTCGTTTTCGTGCCAAGATTTTACAAGGTCATTAAGTTTGGTGGTCAGTTTCCTTATCGGATCTTTGTTTAATCTCTTGTAAGTAGATTCGTCGTTAAGAAGGTCAGTCATTCGGTTTACATAGTCGCTTTTGTCCATAAGGACCGTGATCTGACTTTTGTCCGCTTTAGTCACGAAGACGTCATTATTATCCCGTAGAAATCTATTACATGTTTTAAATTCTTTCAAAATAAATCGATCGATATATGCAATGTGTCCGGGCTTATTTAGGAAGGCTTCCAACGATTTTGCAATAGAGTTACGTATTGGGTTAATAACATTCTGAGGTACTTTATGGCTATTGACCTCAAAATTTTTAATCATGTCTACGGTGGTGCGTGACTGATCTTTTTCTCCGAGTGGACGACGGGTAAGCCGAACTTTCGCCGAGGCTCAGAAATCGTAATATATTGTCGGGAATAATTTTATTACTAATGTTAATAGACCATTTTGTTCTTAATTAGTCTTAATGTTAATAGACCAGTTTTTCTTTAGATTTAGTTTCTGTATCAACATATACAACGTATTCAAACAACTTACTGTATTATATTTGACATTATGCGCGCATATTATATTACTGTATGTTAATTCTCGTTTCGAATATAAATATTTGAGGCGGGCGGTATGTTCGGGAATCGCGAGACTTCGCATCGACCTGCTTTCTCGCCGTGTTGTCGTTTCACGTGTTTACGCGCGAGACCTTGTCAGCGCCTGGAGTTCCCCCGAATTTCCGCGAAGCCAGCTCCGTTTCTCGAAAATAATCGCGTTATTTCTCGAACTATCTTCCCCCTCCTCGCCGCTCTAGCGACCGATCCGAAATTCAGCTTACATACCGCTCGCTCTCAGAAGCCTTGTGACCGTTGTCACGAGCAAATAAAATTCTATACTGTATATACCGCACATCCGAAGATACGTCGTTCATCCAACCACTCCTAAGTACCTTGACTGCCGAGTCTTCTTACAAGGCTATACCAGCCGACCGCGCTCAACGAACGATACCCGATCGCGAGTGCACAGTCCGTAAAATGATTTTGAGAACTTACAGTCGAATTTGACTTGGTAAAATGATAATAACTAATCAAGACGCGATGGGACACGAAGAGAGGTAGGAAATCTGTCATAACAACGGTGTTACAGGGCAAAGACGTAAAATGGTATAATATAATCATTAATTAGTAACGAGCAGCACACCTCATGCACAAAGCAGAAATATACTCGCTTTTAGTTAATAATTATTTTATACCATTTTACATCTTTTCCTTGTATACCGTTGTTATGATAGATTTCCTAATCTCTCTTCGTGTCCCATCGCGTTTTGATTAGTTATTATCATTTTTACCGAGTCAAATTCCACTGTCAGTTCTCAAAATCATTTTTACAGACGAAGTGTCATTTTACTCATAAAAGACTAAAAAGAATGTAATCAGAGAGTAGAAAAACATATCAGAAGGGATTAAGTTTATTATACTCTTGTCATCTGTAACAATTTATAATTCTCAGTATTAATTTCATGCACCACTGTTTCGTAAGTATTGTGAATTTATTTCTTAATATTTCTTAACAGAAGAATACAGTTTGGTGACATTTTTGGCAGTATTCTTAAATAATAGATTTTTATTTTCAGTGATGAAACAGTTTTTCCTATTATATTTTTGCTAGAAAAATCATATCATGGGATGTGTTGTGCAATATCTCCATGGGTACTGTGAAATACGTCTCTAAAAATGCAAGTTGCTGTTTCAATATTCATATGGATATTTACTATTAATAAACTCTAATATGCTATGTATATCTATGAGATACCATTTCTATTAAAATTATTCTATCTGTCAAATTCTAACATATTATGCAATTTAATTGACATTATTAATTATTCAGATATAAGGGATCGGAGGGCGGCGTATCCTGTGCATCGGTAGTGTTTTGCAGAGCAGGCCTGTTTTCAAGCATCAGAAGCAAATCCATTAACAAGTTGCAAGATTCTTTAAGCGAGAGTTTATTATTATTGTCTCCGCTATTAGAATCCTGTGAAATGTTATGGAAAATTCAACACTTACCTTTAGACACTGGATTATTTCGGTTAGAAATAAAAATGAAATATGATTTAATGTTTCAAATACTAAATGCAACATCATGTGTACGTATTTATAACGTAGAATTAGAAACTGAAATGCATACTATTTATACGTTCACATGCATACAGTTTTCTTAATGATAATTGCTGAATTATCTACATTACGATACTCATATTTTAAGTAATATTTACATGTGATGCTTATACACCGTCAAGATATTTTCATAAGGAACATATACGCATTGTAATAAAAATATTATGCATTTCAACTTTTAATTCTATATTATACATATGAACACAGGATGTTGTTTTTTATTGTCCTTTGCAAGAAAGAAAAGAAATGAAGTATAATTTAAAGTGTCATTTTGTCAAAAAAACAACATCATGTGCATGTGTACATGGTGTAAATATAGAATTAAAAGCTGAGATACATAATATTTTTAATATATATGCTGTCACGGCTTTTTTGGCCGGATCAA